>JAOUQT010006159.1:0-12398 GCA_025769995.1 Xyliphius kryptos | reverse complement strand
GGATGACTGGGGTCCTTCACTATCCTTCTGGCCCTTGTCCAGCACCGTTTCCTATAAATGGACTGCAGGTCTGGAAGTTCAGTCCGGATTATGCGTTCAGCTGAACGCACCACCCGCTGTAGTGTCTGCCTGTCCTGCTTGGTGCTGTTCCCGAACCAGGTTATGATGTTACCTGTTATGACCGTTTGACTTGTTGGTGAGAGAGCCATGTACCATGTTACAATGTTCTTCAATGATCATAATAAAATTCTTATGAAAATACTTTCAGTTTATAATATTTTTACATTTTTTTCCACTTATTTTTTTAAACGCATTAATTGGACACCATGATTTTACTGGAATCCTCTGTTCATTAGAAAATTGCTTTTGGTTCTTCTGCTGATGATCTAAATCACTGATTAACAGAGATTCTGCTTCTCAAACACTTTTGAGCGGATTATTGGAAAACATTGTAACATGGTACATGCTCCCTCACCTACAAGTTAAACCTTATTATAATTAGAAGTGTTTTTATAAGTAAGAGGGGGTATAGCTCAGTGGCGGAAGGCATCTTGAATTCCTTCTTCACTGACACCTTCAGCCTCGCATAGGAGATGGGTGTACTGTTCATTAAGAAGTCTATGACCTATAGTCTTAGCAAAAGGGTCCCGACTGAGTGCATCAGCCACAATGTTTTGACGACCAGGGATGTGCTTTATGTCAAATGTGTAAGGAGCCAACTTAGCAACCCAACGTTGCTCACATGCATCGAGTTTAGGCTTCGTCATGATATAAGTTAATGGATTGTTGTCTGTCCACACAGAAAACATGTGTCCCTTGAGCCAATGGCTAAATTTCTCACAGACACTCCATTTTAAAGCTAAGAACTCCAAGCGATGAGCTGGATACTTTTTCTGCGAAGCACTAAGAGTTTTGCTGGCAAATGCGATAGGTCTTGCCTTAGTTTCGCCCAATGGTATTTGAGAAAGGACAGCACCTAATCCATCCAAAGAAGCATCAATGGAGAGAACAAGTGGTCTTGAAAAATCCGGATGTGCCAAAACGGCACAATTAAGCAATTTATCTTTGAGGACTTCGAAAGCCTGAATACACTCCAATGTCCAATCCACAGGTTTTAGCCTTCTGAAAGTACCGCATCTGGCCGTTTGTTTTTTTACATTTCTTCTCTTTTGTCCAGCAGTAAGGGCGAAGAGAGGTTTCGCTATTGCAGAGCAGTTTGGAATGAAGTGTTGATAATAAAATATCATTCCCAGAAAGGATTTAATCCTCTTTACAGATGGAGTGACACGATCCTCCTCCATGAGATCAACTGCAGAAATTTCAGATATTGCGCTGACCTTCTCAGGATCCACAGCTACCCCACTACCACTAACAATGTGTCCTAAAAACCTGACTGATGTACGCAAAAAATGACACTTCTTCTGGCTTAGCTTGAGATTGTTCTGGCGAAGTCTCTGAAAGATCACTTCAAGTCTCTCTAACGCCTCTTTCTCTGTTGATGCAAAAACTAGAAGGTCGTCCAAATAGCACAACAAGCTACTAAAGTTTAAATCACCGAATATACTTAACATCATCCGCATGAACGAAGCCGGACTGTTACAGAGCCCTTGTGGCATTCGATTATATTCATGTAGGCCTAGTGGCGTAGTGAATGCTGTGTACTTCTTGTCTTTCTCGTGCATGGGAATATTGTAGAAGCCAGATGTTAGGTCCATAGTGCTAAAATAATTGTTACCACCTAAAGCTGCTAGACAATCCGACTGGTGGGGTAGAGGATGCGCATCCTTCAAAGTACGAGCGTTAAGCCATCTGAAATCAGTGCATATTCTCAAAGAACCGTCTTTTTTCCAGACCATCACAAGTGGAGAGGCATATTCACTGATAGACTTCCGTATTATCCCCTGTTCCTCCATTTCTGTTAAAACCTGCCGCAATTTTTGGTAATGAGCAGGGGGAACCCTTCTATAAGGAAGGCGGAATGGCCGTTCATCTACTAGATGAATACGATGAGTGAACCCCCTCGCTTCACCACAATCCATGGAATGTTTTGAAAACACATCATGATAATTGAGAAGGAGCTGTGAGAACTGCTGCTTGGTGGAATGACTGACCTGACATGACTCTATATCTATATCCTTTAAACCAGCCTCTTTGAGCCTCTCCTCTGGGTTTCCGGAGCTTGAGACACCACCGAATTTTAGTGGAGTACTACAGGTTGAAATGGTGTTCTGGAACAATGTTAAGTCTTCTGCGGCCATACATGGTGACACATCTGCCAATTTGCAGTTTCTCTTTAAAGTTATTGGCTTGTCAGACATATTTATGACTTTCATTGGGACCCACCGATCACCCCACATGGATGTAATTGTACGTCCCACCATGATGTTTCTTGGCATTGTCTTAGACGATGTCGGCTCAACAATCACAGTGCTTCCAGGAGAAACAGTGACATCTCCAGGCAGCTTACCAAATACAAGATGCTCTTGTTTAGCAAGAAGAGTGACCGCTTGATTTAGTTTAACTGTTCCGATTTTCTTGGGGGCCTCTCCTTCCCTCCATCGGGACAAACCAGTCATCACATCTAGGAAGTGGGCAGCATCACCGTCTAACTGAGCATTGCTCTGGGAAACCAACCTCCAGTACTCTTCATTGCTCTTAAAATGCTGCATGATGTGTTTGATAACATTAGAGCCAAGAATTAGATCCTCCTTTTGTCCGGGAACTACAAGAACCGGGACAATACAACTGACACCGTAAACCTCAAGTTTCACCTCATAAACACATTTGGGACGCGTTTGATGACCCCCACAGCCGACCAAAATGACATGTCCATTCATTTGTTGATCTTCTAAAACCACGTTTTTATGGAGCATTCTTTGTTCCGCCTCTTCGCTGAGCGTACATGCCATTGAACCAGTATCAATCATACCCCTCAATTGGAAGACTCCATTTACAATAACGGAGGTGAAAAAGAGCTCACTAAATGGTTCAATCCGCTGAGAATTCTGCATAACCACTAAAACATCCCTCGGCACTGAGGCACACAGATCTACGTACTGCCACTCCAAAGAACCATTTTCAATCGCTTTGAGGGACTCATTTTCGCAGCCTACATGCCCCCTCTCCAAATGTAGGCTTGTTAGTTTAACGGCTGGTGAGCCTGAGGCACCTGTGTGTGGGGACCGGCAGTACCTGACTCGCGATTTCTGCAATCCTTTTTCAGATGCCCTGGTTGAAAACATGCCAAACACAATCCATCACGTCTACAGTGCATGGTGGTAGAATGTTCTATTGCTCTGCAAACCTTACATGGCCTTCGAAATGGCTGACGGAACTGGTATGGTTCATTAGCTACCATTTGGTTATTCTGTTTCATAATGTGATCAAGGAGACCAATGAGGGTTTGCATGGTGTCAGTTCCAGTGGTCATGACTTCCGTGGCAGCTTGTTCTTGTGCACACAAAATTTCAGGTTTGTCTGAGACTGATGTCTGTGAATGCACAGTTATGCGTTTTCCTGTGGCATTGCATCCCTGCCTTACTTGTTGTTGTTGAGCTTTGCTCTCAATCTGGTTTACATCAAGCCGTTCTTGAATTTCACCTGCTGTCCACATATCAGCTGTTTTAAATTTTAAAATTGCTGACAAAACCGGATCGGGACAATGTTTTATGAACATCATGATCACCTCTTTACCGGGATCTTCAAGCTTCCGACCTTGCCTCTTTAAACATTCCTCAGCGACATCAACAGCTTTGTGTAAACGAATCCAATAATCCATAGCACTCTCTCCAGTCATGGGCAGTGTATTATAAAAGTCAGCAAGTGGCATTGTCGAATAGGCTAACTCACTAAAATGCTGCTTCAGTATGTCAATGACTACATTTGGGTTCTCCTTGGGTTTTAATACTGAATTGCTGCGAAGAGTGATTTTAATTACATCTTTAGCTTTCCCTGCTAATCTTGACAAAATCTCCTGAGCCTGTTCCTCTATTGGTATACCTCTTTTTCTCAGATATGTGGTCATTTGCTCTTCCCACTCATGGACTGATAATTTGTCAGATCCATCACCATAAAAGTTAGGTGGTTCTTTTACATCTGCTTGGATTACCAGTTTAACACCCGACAAATTAAGTGTACGTAAGTTAGCTGAGGACTGTTCTAGATGTTCATTCTGAGCATGCACCACATTTGAGTCTTTTGCCTCACACACTTTTTGTATCTGAGCTGTTATGGACTGGCCTAGCTGTTGAGCCAACTGAGTGATGATATTATTCAAGTCTGGAGATGTTATGCTTGAGCTAGCAGGGTGATTATTCGCAGGCATACGAGTAGAACAACACACTGGAGAATCAAAAATCCCCCCATTTGGTGGTGTTTGTGCCCTCGCTCCCCGAGTAAGTGAGCTTTCAGGACCACATTCCACATCAGCATACTGTAAGCCTACCTCATCTTCCAACACATATGTACATGACATGTTTACCTCAATGTAAGACAGTTCTTAATATGAAATAGACAGAAATTATCAGAAGATTTTTGTTAGATTCAGAAAAATGCAGTCTTTTTAGAAAAAAAAAAAAAGGGGAAAAAAAAATCAAACCAGTCTCTATGTCGATAGTAAGCGTTGAATGCAGCACCACCCGGCGGTCAAACTGGTGTTGATCCTTCTAAAGAATCCGGGTCACGGCACCAATGTAACCGGTCCAACTTGCATGCGGATCATATGCTGCAGACTCGGTTAATATACTCTGCGTTGCGTTGTGTATAGGAAAAACCACTCGGGAACGTTGGTCGCTGGCACCAAACAGGAGTCTTTTATTTCAGATCTTTCTCCAGCAGTGCTCTAAGCAAAGTCAACACTGGATGTATAAAAAAATACCAGTGAGAAATAGCATCCAGCCTCGTGTCTGCCTGTGCTAATGTTTCTTTCTCCGGAGAATCACAAAACAGGGAAGGGAGGGGTTACCATAGCACACAGTTAAGGCAGCTTAGCATGCTAACATTTCTCACTCTTTCGCTCAATATTAAACCTAATACACCTTTAATACATCCAGAAAAATATCTCTAATAACATTTTGCTTTATGTTTAAACAAGTTTGTTGCTTTTTAACCCACATAGAACATGTTTCCATTTAACCATTTTTTTTAACTCTCTGAACCCGTATTACCAACCTTTCTCCAGCAGTGCTCTAAGCAAAGTGAAGCAAGGCTGATTTGCTCATGGAAAGAAAAACCTTAGCTCCGCCCACACGAGACCGCAGGCACAAAATAAAATATTTAAAAAAAAACAGTACATTTAACAAATCTTAAATATGGGCAATAAACACAAAAATGTATATATGTTTTTCCTTTTCTGAAAAACAAAGAAAACACAACACCTGTAACACTTGCACTTTAGATTCAAATATAAATTAAAAGTTTTTAATATGCTTGTTTACCACATTCTTACCAGTAAATAGCCTCATGTGAGCAGAATGTTGTTCTAAGCATTTCACTTGGAGTTGTCTTGTGCATTACAAATAAAATTTCTTTTGAGGAAAAGTTTAGTGTTTCCACCTCCCTAGTGAAGCCTAGCTAAGTGTTTTGCTTTTATTAAACTTTGATTATTGTTCTTTTATTACTCAGGTGTTCTCTACAGACATTCTCTGGTTGCTGCTGCATTAGTGATTGGTTGGGGCCTTCCAGTGAACAACCTTCCAGTGTACTAAGCTGATGTGACACACACTTTAAGCACTTACACATAGTGTTTTGATGATTTTCAAAAGGGTGTAGACGCTTTAAAATTTGTATGACATGCCTTCCTTCTGTAAAGCAAGCACATAAGATATAGGCCTCATATGAGTCTGAAGGCTAAATACTGTGCTGGGGCAGATAACACAGGGGATGTTGTGGGTTGCTGTGTTGGTTTGTTCCTTCCATTTAGCCCCACATTCACAGCACCTCATACTTAGGGATGGCCTGGCAAAGAAAACAACAAACAAACAAACAACTAGAGGTTGACGAATGAGCTCTGGCATGAGAGGTGGGATCGAAGCGATTGATCCGCATCCCACTATCTCACCGGCGCTTTTAGCCTCTGTCAAAGCTCTGCTGGAGGGAGATGGATTCTGTCGTCTGAAGCACTGGATTAATGGTGCAGAGGTGACAGCTGGGCTGGCACTGTGGCCAGCCCCTTAGGGGCAGAGTGTGTCTGTGAGGCTTGGGTTTGGATTGAATGTATTGATAGTTTGTCAGTACATCTTCTCCCAACTGCTGTACTACAGTAGAATGTTTCAAGCATTTTTTAAGACAGCCATAGAACTGAATTTTGAAAATTTGATTGTGATATGTGCAGTTGTCACATTTAAAATGCAGCTAAATGAATCTTGTTGGTGGATTACTTCAAATGATCTAATCTAATGCTAATTTGTGTAGCACAATTTTATTGTTTTTAGTGTATTAATACTATATAATACTAATTAATAGTTAATCCAAGATTTTTTTGAAGTGTCAAACATTAAAAATAACTTCAGATATCAATGGACAGGTATGGCAACACATACTATAAGATGTGTACATTCTATAAGATGTGTAGAACAAGGTCATGGGCCTTTCCCCACTTTCCCTTGTTCTTTTTCTAATTTCCATTCAAAGGCAGTGATACTTTATTCTTATAAATCTGAATTCAAAGAGCCAATTCCTGTAAAAGTAACATAAAAGAACTGTGAAGGTCACAGGCTTAAGAGCTCTGGGGCAAACTATTCATTCCAATTCCTTTGCCTGTGCTCCAAAGTGCCGCAGTCTACTTTTTAAATTTATTTATTTTTTTCTTTTTCTTCTTCTATTTTTTTAAGTTTGTTTTTTTAATGGTCAGAGAAAAACAGTGGCATGTTTAGCATTCCTAAAATGTAGACTCATGTTTCAGTCCCTCTGCTATGCCTCATCTCCTCTTTCTCTTTGTTAAGGAAATTTCTGCAATACTATATTAGCATCATATTTAGTGACTGTGTGCTTTAATTTACAGAAAAATAAACAACAGAATGTGAACAGACAGTGACCAAATTGCTAAGTGTCTCTCACTTAACCATCCTTCTGTCTTCTTATCCCTTTCATGTTTTCTTCTTTTTCATAAATAGTATGTGGCTGGTGGTAGGTTAATGACAATAGCTAAGAACCACTTGACATTGCAGTTGGCATAAAATTGGGGTCAAGCCAGTCAAGTCAAGTCTTAACATCCTTATTTATTTCATGATAAGTGTAGCATAATTTATAATGTAAATGATGACTATTATGGACTTTCTAAACCAACTAAGGCATTGTACCATAAGAGGATTACAACAAATGCATGGGAGTAAGTGGCAAGTATAAGATGGATTGAGGAAATTTAAATAATGCTGGACCAATGGTTGGTAAGCAGGCACAGAAAAATGCAAGGATAGATTGTTTTGTGGTCTTTATAAAGCCCAGAGACTAAGAGGACTTTTTTTCTCTCTACTGGATCAGCCAATTAATCTATGTCAACGCATAGGCCATCTGTGCATGGAGAGAACATTCATTTTACAGTAGCTTTAAGTTAGAAAATTCCGTTTATCAGTGCTTGTCAATCTCATCCATTACTCAACTATTTCTAAATGGGCTGTCTAGGGTTACATGATAATAAAAACCTAAAATTTATACCTCAACTCTACTGCTCTACCTGTACCTTTGACTAAAAGAGTTGCAATTTATGCTTTTATTACTGCAACACAGCTACAAAATTTTCAACCATTCATTAATCATTACTTTATAAAAACAAAAAGGTCATTTTGCCGATGCTTTTACCAAAGCAACTTACAAGAATTCCCAACTTCATGGTTGATTTCAGAGCACATGACAAACCATGATACATAACCCCTGGAGAAATGATGGTTAAGGGCCTTGCTTACGAGTCCACACTGGAACCTTCACTGGACTCTGTATTTAAACCTTCAAACTTCAGATTAATAGCCCAACGCACTACCCACTATGCTAACACCCTGACCAAAAACTAAGAATTCTTTAAAGTGCAAAAACAAGATTCTAAAGCACAGTACTGAGTTAGTTAGGTGTAAAAACGAAATAATTAAGGCATGGAAAGGAAATCATTAAAGGGTGTAAATGAGATCATTACGGCATGGAACTGAGATTATTGAAAATGATTATCAGACGCTATTTTCAACACATTTATCAATCATTCTAAATGACATACCTGTTAAAATATAATAATAGCCAACCGTAACTTTTGAACCATATGGTATCAATGACACTTTACGCTTTATGTTACTAAACTGTGACTGCTACTAAATGCTGGGCCGTTTTCTGCACACATTCTTTACAAACAACAAAAAAAAAGGACAAATTGTGTAGTAAATTTAAGTAATTAGGATTTTTATCTTAAAAATTATAAATTTTAAGTGGAAAGGACACCCTGAAGGGGGATTCCGATAACAGTGTCATTGTACTTTTGCATTTAATTTGTAACAAGTTGTGGTTTGAAGGCTCTGAATTTACAAACTACTTAGTAACTAATTTCTATTCAACATAATCTAGACGCTTTAGAAGGTTGTGGCCATTTTATTTAATTTGAATAGTAAGGGGTGTTACCAGTGGAGCTTCATTGGAGACGTTAATTCTTTACACAAATATTTTTTTTTTTTATTTTTTTTATTTTTTTTTTAAATCACAGTGTTTAACTTACATAGATTGAGCCTTTGGTGGGCACCCCTTTTAGATCTATTCAATAAATCCTTGTCTGTTATCAATATTGTGAACTGTTTTAAGAAGTTGGACATTCAAGAAGTGGGACATAAACTTTACATCATTATTTTTCCTTCTGTCCTACCTTTTAAGCAAGGTATATTAAGGTATAAAATTGAAAATGTTATTATACTTACAAAAAAAAAACACTGAAAGACTGTAAATCCTTTACTTATAAATTTCATAAGAATGAATACATTGTTTTTATTTTTCATATACTTTTCCAATGTCATATCTAGTTTGATTGAAATGCCGTTTGGTACTTAAACTGCACCTTATCTGGATTTTTCCCCTTTTTTTAACAAGTGGAATTGATGCCTTAGGTTTGAACAGTATTATTATTTATTTATAGTAAAATTAGATAGAAATCTTGTCTTTACTGTTCATACAAAAAAAATTAAATAAATAAAAAATAGTATCATCACCTCATTCTATTTCCAGGAACTGGTAGTCCTTTTACTAAAATGTTATTTAATACTGTTGAACAAGCATGGCTATGAAAGCCCAAGGAAATATTCGATCTAAAGGCATTCTGCTAAAATAGTAAGCAAAAAAATAATGAATAAAAATAGTAATTCCTTAAACAAGAAGAGTAAGCAAAAGTGCTATTGCAGCAATGTAAAAAATAATCTGTTAGTCAAAAAATAGTCAAAAAATAGTTGAGGCGTGGTTTATGATGTGAATAAACAAAAAATGCACAAAATATGTGTGTATTATTTATTTTTCATTGAATAATGCATCACAGAACAGCGCAGTGGCTTAGCGGTTAGCACATTCGCCTCTCAGTGCCGGGGATTCCTGCCTCCAATCCCAGTCTGGTGGAGTTTCCATGTTCTCCCCGTGTCTGCGTGGGTTTCCTTCGGGTTCTACGGTTTCCTTCGACCGCTCAAAAACATGGATTCAAGGTAAATTGAATGCTCTAAATTGCCCCGTATAGAGTGTGTATGTGTATGTGGCTGTCTGAGTTAGTATGTGCCCAGTAGTGGATTGCGCCCTGCCCAGCACCCTAGATGGGCATGGGGAACCCTATCGTGACCCTAGTACAGGATTAGCAGAAGATAATTACTGAATAAATGAAAAATGCATGCCATGTATTCAGACTTGAACTCTGTAAAGTTGCTTTGTGACAACACACTGTTGTTAAAAGCGCTATATAAATAAATTACTTGAACCTATAGTTATATACCCTGTTATATCATAGATGCTGATGTTTAAACTCTGTGTTTGTACCCTTTCTCTTTAGTTTAGAGGCTGTAGCATCAATCATTTTTAAAGAAAATATTTAAATTAATTAATTTAATTATTTAAATTAATTAATCAGACCATGCAAAGATGGATCAAATGAAATACTGTCTGTAATCATGAAACAATTCACATCTAGATAAAAAGAAGAACAAAAATGTTTGTATGAATATATAAACAAGGAGTACCTAATAAACCCAAAAACATTACAACAATAATATTGCTAGCACCGTTAGTATTTTTTTGTCCTACCATTAATAAAATTAGATTTAGACCACTGGGCATGAAGGAATTGTTGACAATTTCAAGAATTAGTGATTGTGGGAAAGGAAGGTACAGATTCTTTAGAAAAATATAGCTTGTGACCGTGCAGATATAATATGATGGGTATATAAAATATTTTTTTTAAGTAAATTTGGTGGTGCTGTGTAAAGCCCAAAGTTGATTTGTGAAAGTAAAAATGTATTAATGGTGCTGGTGGTGTTCAGTCAGTCTATCACAAAAAACCAAAGTAGGCCTATGGTTAACATAATGTACCACACAATGATTTTTTTTTTCAGTTAATTTTTCCTACTGATAGGATTAATGAAGCAAAGAAACACCTGTTCTCTCGAACATGTGCCCTTAACACCTGTGACAGGTTAGTCTAAATGTCTATACATCTATTCTACATCATTCTATATATTTTATGCATATTTATTTTGCACAGGATCTGCATTTAGCTGAATATTTAATTAAAATAGCCACTAAAACATCCTAATGGACCATATGCTAGGGGTTAAAGAAAATTAGTTTACACTTGCAGGTAAGTACACTTGAAGAGTTTGGTCTCATCTGAAAGCAACTGGTCACAATTTGTATTGAAATAAAGTTTTCCTTTTGGATTATTTTTGTTCAAAGATGTGGGTGGTTGAAAAAAAATCTTTTTCATTAGTGCTGGCTTCTTGCTTTTTTTCCCCACAAACTTGATAGCCATGCTGATTAACCTGAAATGCACACAGTGCATGTTAGAAAGTTTGAAAACAATGTAACCTTAACAATGTGGTGTTTTAAAAGCTAGTCGTATTATAATCAAGCTGTCAAATAAATGCAGTGAAGAATAGCACAATATTCTCATTAAAACGCATCAAATCAGAATCAAAATACTTTATTTCCACCAAAATATATTTAAGTACACTATTTAAGTTAAAGCACTGTGTTGAATTTGAAGTAGTTATTGTACTCCACTGATTAGCCATAATGTGCCCAAATCGCCAAACATAATTTTTTTTTAAAAATGCATTTTTTTTTTTTTTTTATTCATCTTTTTTTTCACTTTCAACATCAAAATATATTGGTCAGCATGGTGGCTTAGTGATTAGGACATTTACCACTCAAAACTGGGGATCCAGGTTTGAATCCTAATCTGGGAGTTTCCATGTTCTTCATGTGGGTTTCCTCCAGGTTCCTCTCACATCCAAAAAACATGGATTGCTGTTTAGTTTGTGACTGTCTGTTTGAGTGAGTGTATGCCCAGCGATGGATTGGAATCTATTCTGTGTGCATTAGCCCAACACACGAAAGGTTCTCCACTGGATGGGCAACATTAGTCTCTTGTACATATTCAAGTATAAGCAATCTTTTAACTTGCTCTCAGCTTGTTTCTTTGTACAGTTCACTGCAACTGCTGAAAAGAGTAATTGACGGTCCAGAAATTACTGCAGTTCTTAAGTCAATAAAAAAGAAAAAAATGATTGACAGTATAATTAATATATAAAATCCTTACTGCAAATGGGTGATTTTGGATATCTGTAATTGTTTTAAAACATCCACTTTCTGGTGGGCACATCAATCACAAAAAAAAAGGATTTGTTTCACTTGGTAAGAATGGAAAACGCAGAAGATGGCTGATAACAAAAATTCATTGTGTATTTATTAGGCTTTAACAAGATGTAAAGATTAACCTTAATCTTACTATTTCTCAAAATTAAAAATCAAAGGTAATTTGTTTGCTAGGCTTGCAATTAATTTTCGCTGAAGACCAGATTAAGTGCATTTTTAATTTACCGTGATCATAAAAGGGATTCAAGTTGTTTTAAATATAACCTGCTGCTGTGAACTCATTTTGTTCCAATATCTGCATGGCTGTGTTTGCTATATTGCTGTAAAAGACCATGTTGAGTTTGTGTTGTTGGGGACTGGTCTGTTTTACTTGCATTGCTAAGGCGGGACTGAAATCTTAATTCCATCATAACTTCATTAAGACTGGAAGACTTTCATCACCCTAAAAGTCTGATAGTTTTAATAGCTACACTGCCCAAACTTTGTTCGTGTCTGTATGCAATATGTTTCTTGTTTTATAAAGAGATGCATTTCCCCAGAGTCCACTACAAGTAATACCCCCCCCCCCCCCCCCCCAATGGTTT
>JAOUQT010006148.1:0-12399 GCA_025769995.1 Xyliphius kryptos | reverse complement strand
GGTCGTTAGCAGTGATTAATGAAATGAGAATTCACGCCTCGTTGAGTTGGAATCACCAGGCGACGTTCATCACTAGTGCGCAGTTAACGGGTGTATTTAGTAAAGATGAACTAAAGGTGAGCGGGGCAGATCTTGTGATTGTCCTGTAGGCCAGAGTACCTGCAGCTACACTGCTGTTTTTAGATGAATACATTATCCTGGAGAAAATTTAGCAATGCAAAGCATCACACGGTCATCAAACTGCTCAGGGGCAGGGATGTTTAGTTGGTTGCATCGTGCTACTTCACACAACTCATTAAGACTGTCCCTGTGTGCAGAACGTGGAGCCAGCCGAGGGCCGAGCCCTGCAGTTTGACCTCCGTGCTGAAAACCAGGATCAGGAGGCGGCGCTTTTTACCAAGTCGCTGGCTCACTTCTCCACCAGGTACACTTGGTTAGATACATTTTAACAAATATTTAATAATGTATAGCATAAAGTCAATGTTCTGTCTGTTATTATGGTTGCACAGAGCTGAAGGGGCTTCATCCACTGCAGCCCAGAATAAGCCGGTCATCAGTGACCCCGACTCAGGAGTCGAGGATGAGGATCTTTCTCCCCGGCCTTCTCCAAACCCTCACCCCATCAGCCAGCAGGTGAGCACATGGACAGGGCACATGGACACATTAGCAAAATTCATAAAATACTGATTAATGTAAACAGCAAGCCGATTACCAATGAGCGCTAAACCTGTTGCAGCTCCTGTTTCTAAATTGTTCTGGAATTTGCCACTAGGTGGCAGTTTTTGATCGTTAATTTAACTGTAAGTTTAACCTGTTAAATCTTATTAATCCAGTTATCATTGATCATTATTTTGTATGATGTGTGATTAAATAATGATCTATGCTAACTGGATTAATAAGACGTAACAGGTTAAATAAACAATCAAAAACTGCCACCTAGTGGCAAATTACAGAACACAATGACGCCTGTCATTTTAGTGTGGGAGGTTTCATGGCTAAATTGGACCGGCACAATTGCACCAGTAAGAGCAGAGTGTGAAGGTTAAATTAGCAGGGTAACAGTTTTGCTCAACACATTGTTATTATAGTGTGTTTGTAACCGATTTTATTAAGACCAGACACTTGTAAAGCAGTAAGGTACGAGAGGACGTAACATAATTGTGAATAAATCACCCGTGAAGGGGGGGTGCAGTTACATCTCTTTCCCGCATATTCTTCAGAATAACAGTTACTACTTACTGCTTTTATAAAGTACTTACTAACACGATAATAAAACAAGATTTGATTCATAAATGTGTTTATTTAAAGCAAAATTGTTAATAATCTGCTCTTCTGTGACATTAAAATGAGATTTTGGTTTACTCTAACCATCAAGTAGTC
Organism: Xyliphius kryptos; assembly: GCA_025769995.1. Taxonomy (NCBI): domain Eukaryota; kingdom Metazoa; phylum Chordata; class Actinopteri; order Siluriformes; family Aspredinidae; genus Xyliphius; species Xyliphius kryptos. The sequence continues at coordinate 11,019 of JAOUQT010006148.1, read as the reverse complement.
CAATTAACAGAACTTACTTTTGGTTTATGGCTCGCGCTTCATATTAATCTTTGTTTTATGAGGTATATGACGCATTGATACAAATGTGAAGTGCTTAGAGTTGTGCGTTATTGTCAATGATGTCACTGCTGGACAAACGGCTCAGCCAATCAGATTTATTTTGTGCCTAATAAAGTGGTCGGTAAGGGTTGTGGTTAGTCACCCCGTCTGTACTTGTTTTTTTTAGGCTAAACAGGTTCAGCCTTCGGTTCCTGAGCTCTCCATGGTGCTGGATGGCAGCTTTCTGGATGGGAAGTTGATGGATTCCTCCCACCCCTCTCCAGCTCCCCCTCAGCGGAGGATCTCCACCAGCAGCGCACAGAGTGTTCTGACTGGCCCACCACCAATCAGGAGACCCTTGACCCCGGTTATGTCACAGCCCAAACTGAGATCTCCACCAGTCGCTGAACACCAGACACACAAAACCAGCGTGGGCCGGAAATCCACTACTCCTGTGGGTCGAAGGTCATGCCACAGGTCCCCGGCCTCCTCCTCCTCTTCATCAGCATCATCGCCCAAGCAGGGTTGTTCCCCAAATGATTCCTTTCATCTACAAACGCAGAGACCTGGTCAACGTGTGGCAGATGCCCCCCACCCCCACTCTCTCAGGAGTTCTGGATCTGCAGGTTCGAACCCAAAATGCAGACGGGGGTCCGTTGGTCCTGAACAGACTCCTGTCCCGCTGAGTTCTCAGCCTTTGGTGTTCCACAGCACCCCAGCTCTTAACCCCACGGTCACCTCCTGCAACTGCTGCTCCTCCCACCATATGCACATCCCACCGTATCATAGCAACCCGCTTCATCCTGCACATATGTCCTCCACCAACTCCACCCCATTTCCTTCTGAAGGCAGTCTTCACAGAGAGTGTCGACTCTCACCTGCGCGGCCTGCAGACTGTCCTGCTTACAGACCCGCATGCCAAGCTGGGGTTTCTGGGTCTAGCCCAATCTCCACCGCAGGGGCTCATGATCAGGCGACACCCGTCTGCCAGGCCCACTTCTGCCAGCTCCAGCATGGTTCTGCCATGGCGCGACCACAGCAGCCTGGTTCAGAGCTTCTTCCTGCTGATGCCTACAGGATGCTGATGGAGCAGGACCGACAGCTGAAGTTACTCCAGGCCCAGGTTCGTCATTAGGTCCTAACTCATTTCTATAGAATACAAAAAAAAATATTTTTTTGTATAATATCCTCTTAAAGACACATTGAAACATACATATGCATGCAAAGTAAATTTAACAAACTAAGAAACTTTTCCTCAATGAACCAAAGCTACATTTGAAATACTTGGGTTAGATTTACGCTTCCCATTTTTGCCTCCAAACATCAGCATGGATTTTAATAGAAGGGTTAACTGGTAAATGACCATGGCAACAAGAATGCTGTGCTCTCTGTGTGGCGAGTACAAAATCTGTTCATTTTTTTTAAAACGTGCAGTGGAATCTCCGTATTGGTATTGCATTTGTATTTTTTTTTTTTTTAATGACTTCCTTTTTCTGGTCCCATGATGGTGCTAAAGGTAAAGCATTAGCTCCAATTTGACTTATCTGGGGGAAACTTAATGGGGACAATGACACATCACGTCATTACGCCGATTAAATCCGAAGCAACCGGCGAAAATGGGGACGGAAATTTCCTAAAGAAAACCGAAAACAGATGTTCCACTGGATTTATTTATTTATTATGTTCCTTTTCCATTTTCTCTGCCCAAAATTAGTTATAAATGTAATAACCACCCATCATGTGTTCCGCAGATCCAGAAGCTTCTCGCCGCTCAGAACACCGTGTCGGCGCTGTCACGAGAATCTGCAGGCGAGCAAGGGGAGAGAGCCGTTCAGACATCGGCTGCGTCCGACCTCCGGGAGAGGACAAATGTTAGTGTCGCCGTTGGAACAGGTACTGTTCAGACCCTTGACACCCCAATCTGTCTGATTTTTACACCAAAATCAGGTCAACATTTCAGATCATCTCATAGGAGCCAGTTTGTTCTGGAACGGACCGGATCCCAGCCCCAGTCAGGAAGTCCCGTCTCAGCTTGAGGAAAGCACCGTGGAGTTTTCTCATGAAACTGGCACAGCGCAGATCCATTGCACCGCTGAGTACCCGAGCACTGCCCTGCCCTGGTGCGCCGCCTCTCCACACCAGCACCATGAGTATGACACAAATTACTCAATTACACAAATTATTTTATTACAAAGTCTAATACAGGGTACTTTTATTATGTATGTACTTCTCAATTTGTTCTCTGGTGATCAGGACCTTAGACAAAGCAGGTGTTATTAGAGTGGTTGATTGTTCTCAGTATTGCAGTGAAGTCCTGTACCATTGATGGAGGATGAGGGACGAACACAAACTGTGCAGCAACTGATGACCTCTAGGTGGAGCAGTAAGATGGATGTGTGTAAGAGTGTAGCGTGAGTGGATACAGTGTTTACACCCACACAACTCCACCACCCTGTGTTGGCAATCATCCGCCATCCTAATAACACCTGCTGTCCATGGTCCTGATCATCAGAGAAAAGAGGACTACAGAATGGAACTGTAGAACTACAAACCCCATCTGTGTGGAGGTGGAGCTTATGACTTGGATGTGTTCATCAGATCTTATTGCTTTTGTTAAACGCAGCGTTTGTGATGTCATCGTGTCTCCTCTACTCATAAACCAATCCTTTATTTCAGCTCATCCTCAGATGGGGACGTGTCCAGTTTCCAGAGTCCGGTATTGGGAGAGAGTGTCAGTATGTACCAGCGCTCCCTGGTGGAGGATGCGGCCGATGCCTCTGAGGGTGGCGACTTACCCGATCACAGATTTTATCAGGAGCTGCTGGTGGGTTCTGTCTCCTGTCTGAACACCAACGTGTTCACTGACTTACTTCTGATGGTTTTGGGTTTTTCTTCGGTGTAAAAGGGACAAGTGAACAGTCGTCTGCAGGACCAAGAAGCAGCTGTGAAACTGGTGCCTCCTCAGATTAGCCCCACTCATAATAAGAAGAGGGAGGAGCAGAGAGGAGGGGCGTCTGAAGAGGATCGTGTGATCAGTTCCACATTGAAGCAACTGCAGGATCTAGGCGTGAACGTTCAGGTGGAGGCCGGAGGGAGTGGCCTCGCCACTGTGGAGAGCGCCAGGTATGTGTACGCTCTATTACAGCAGTTCTCATGCAGCGGGTAAAAAATAAATTCAGGGGAAACTCCATTGACCATTGACCATTTTGTCTCTTTTCGCTGGTCGCGTCCGATTTAATCGGTGCGATGACCTGATGTGGGCATGACCCATTGTCCCCATTATGGTTCTTTTAAGAAGTGAAGTTAACACTTTACCTTTAGTGCCATCATAAGGCCAAAAGGTTTGGCATTGCATAAAAAAAACATCAAAAACATGATTTCTTAATCTTCTATGAGGGTTGTGGGGAGGTTTCCATGCCCATTCCGGGGAGAAGATCTCAGGCGCTGGGCAGGTACACCCAGGAAAGGGCACCAATCTCTTGCTGGGCACAATTACAGACTATATGGTGCAATTTAGAAAGTTTAGTTTTTATTGAATCCATGTTTTTGGACTGTGTGAGGAAACCTATGTGAACATGGAAACTCCACCCAGATCGGCGCTGACAGGAGAACATACTAACCACTAAGCCACGGTGCTGCTTAATCGGCCGCACCTACTGTAAGTGGAGAAAAGAGAGGTGCTAAATAAGCTAATGTAGTGAAAGGCGTTAATGCACTTACAAACCAGAGGGTGAAGATGTGTGAACGTTCTTATTAATTTGGATCAAAAACAGTTAGTTGGTATGAAATGTGAATGCTGTTCTGTTAAACGTTAAACATTTATTTTCTATAAAATGTATTACGGATATTGGTGTCTTTATAATGAATGACCGGGATTTAAACTGATTTAAATGGAAATGGGCGCCTCGGTTTTTCAAATTGGGCCATTAGATGCGGACAGATCAGCAATGAATTTTATTTTCGTTTGTTGGTTTTATTTATTTTCCTAATTTAATCTTGCATTGGAGATCACATGATGCCACCTACTAATGGATGATCTGTGTCTATACCATGGTGCTAATGACCTGATCATTTCTTGTTTTTTTTTTGTTTTGGCAGTACGCTGGCATGCATCAACCCCGCTGCTGTGGTCCCGAGGCTGGCCCTTTCTGACCCCATGGGCACCAGCGTGTGGGGTCTGAGCGGCGGCGTGGATCTGAGTCTGGAGGCCAACGCCATCGCATTAAAGTACCTTAGCGACACGCAGCTGTCCCGTCTGTCGCTGGGAGGACAGTCTGTACGTGTGGGCCTTGATGTAGGCACCGTGCACTTTGGAAAGTCTGTGGACAAAAGCAGCGTGGGCCTGAGCATCCTGTCTCCTAGCAACATGTCCTTGGCCACCTGCGCTTACATGAAGAAATACGGGCTGATTAGCGGCGGAGGCAGCTGCGACGAGGACGACTCTGAGAGCGTGCGGGAGGATGATCACGGGGCCCAACTCGACTCAGCCCTCGACTCAGCCTTGGGGCGCTCGCTGCAGCTGGATGTCTCCGAGAATACTGCGAGAGAGAAGGAACCTGAGTCGGTCCTCACATGCAGCACCAATAAAGTCCTATGTATCCAGCAGGCCCCGCATCCTGTGGACTCTCAGAGCCAGCTCATACGGGACCTGCGGCCCAAAATGCAGCTCCTCACTCAGGGAGAGGCACGGATGGAGAAGGAGAACATGCCAAAGGGCTTTCCTCAACGCCGATCGTCTTTATCCGACGGTCGCTTGCTTCCGTCGCTCTCTGAGAACCCGGGGTCTGTGGGGAACTTCCTGGACCTCAGCCGGCTGCGGCAACTCCCTAAACTCTTTTAACCCTGCGTCTGGAAATGAGTTTTGTGTTTTTATGGATTATGTCTCTTTGTGCTGCCCGTGCCATTTTAATAAAGTTTTAATGTGTACACCTAGGATGTTTATGATGTCATACTGTACCTAAAGGGTGGGGGGGGGGGTGGATTCGGTAACTATACACTTCTATCTTTTTAGCTCTGAAGTTTAAATCTGTCATTGGATACATCTGCTGGGTAGACTGCACAGAGTTCTGCATTGAGTATTTCTGTCCAGTCAGCTGTCTACAGAGCGAGTGTACCCTAACTAACCTTAACTGTTGCTCTGCTTTGCCCATGCACCAATCGCTTTACGCCAAGCACCCCACGTCATCCCCTCCATTCTACCTGTGCGCCTAGCGCTATATGCCTAGCGCACCGCATCTTCCCATCCACTCTACCAGTGTGCCAATCGCTGTAGTAATTAAACACAACGAGAGCTTTATTATAGATAGGATACATATTTTTGATTTTGGATCGACCTACTTATATTAAGGCTTCCCCCTCCCCCTCCCCCACAAAAATTACTTCATATATTGGTCCCTGCTTCCTGATAAATATTTGGAAGCTTGTTTGAGAATTGGCATCAGCAGCTACTGTTCAGACTTCTCCCACCTGCCTAACAGCATTCAGTGCAGATTACCAGAATGTGATCGTTTTGTAATATCAAAATGATAAACATTAAAGCTTTAAAAAATATCACGATAACCTGTCCACTACAAGTGGATCTCAGGCCAGAAAAGTGTGGACACCCCTGATTCAGTAAATGTAGATTGTTAATCCTGCTGCCTGCGTAAGATTTTAACTTATTAATGGAGATGTATAAAGGCATTTTTAATGGGCAGTGAAGCCACACCCACTTCCTGCACCCCTCCGTTTGAATTGCATTGTAGTGCGCGGCGCATGCGCAGTGCAGTCTCCTGTGTGTGGTCGAGCCGCCGCTTCCAGGCGACATGGCGATGACAATAAAGCCGCTGGATTTCAGCATACAGCGATGAAAACGCCGCCGAACAATCGATCATGTGAGTTCATTTGCGTTAGCCGCTCTATGAAACTCGGAGTTACGCAACGCTTCCCGTCGGTGTGTGCGCGGTTAGCACTATGCTAACCGAACACTGTCCAAACCGATCGATTAATCGAAAGCTCCGCAGCCGCTCGATACAGCTCCGTGTACAGGCGACCCATGGGGTCAGCTATCGGTTCTGGCTTTGTCTGGTCGGGTCTGTTTAGGGGTGCTGCTGCTGTGTTGGGAGTTGTTATGGTATTAAAGGCGTTAGCACGGTTAGCGTATAAGCTAACTAACGGCAGGGAGCAGCTCAGCGACTCCTCATTACTCCCTATTCATCATTAATAAAGTACACTGAAACGGTACAATATCACCGGGACAGCGGCGGTCCTACACTCACAAACCTTTACTGCTTTGTTATGAGGCAGATGGGTGACGCTGTGTTGGAGTTTACACGTCACCGCCATCACAAAACATCCAATAATAATCAGAACCATCGGAGCACAACGCCAGAAGTAACGCAGCAGCAGCTCGCTGTTCATTTCAAATACATAATCCACCTAAAAAGTCAGAGGCTCCTCAGTTCGATCGGGTTTATACACAGTCCTTCGATTAAACGGAAACCAGAACCGGTTCTAATGGTTAACCTCGAATTGTCGCCATCCCAACGGTTCCAGGTCTCTTAAATAACCAGTTACTGCATCGCAACGTGATGAGGGCTTGATGTGCCCTCTTTAGTTATCTTATTAGTTTATTGGTTCCCATTTTTGGATTTATTAGTTTGCCTTTTAGTTTTATCACTTCCTTCATTATTTCCTTATTTAGTTCTCTTATGTGGTTATAGTTACATTTTGAGTTTTTTAGTTTGCCTTTTAGTTTTATTACTTCCTCAATTAGTTCTTTCTTTAGTTCTCTTGTTAGTTCCCTCATCTGTTCCAATTTATTTGTTCCTTCTTAAGTGCTCTAAGGTGTTCTCTTAATAGTTCCTTCTTTAGTTTCCTTTTTAGTTTATTTGTTCTCTCATTAGTTTCCATTTAGTTACACAGTTAGTTCTGTCTTTAGTTCTCTTATTTGTTTCCTTATTAGTTTACCTTTTAGTTTTATTAGTTCATTTAGTTCTCTTATTAGTTTAATTAGTTCTCTTTTTAGTTCTTATCAGTTCGCTTAGTCCCCTTTTTAGTTTATTGGTTCCTCTTGTATTGCCCTTTTTAGTTTATTAGTTTGCTTTTTAGTTGTATTACTTCCTTGATTAGTTCTCTCATTTGTTCCCTTTTATAGGTCCATCTTTAGTTCCATGTTAGTTCCCTTTTTAGTTCTGTTAGTTCCCCGATTAGTTTGACTTTTAGTTTTATTACTTCCTTAATAGTTCCCTTTTTAATTCTCTTATTAGTTCCCTTATTAGTTTAATTAGTTCTCTTATTAGTTCATGTTTAAGTTCACTTATCAGTTTCTTGTTAGTTCCCTTTGTTGTTTTGGTTTGCATTTTAGTTTTATTACTTTTTCGAGTAGTTCCTTCTCTAGTTCTCTTATTAGTTCCCTTTTTGTTTTATTAGAGCCCTCAATAGTTCCCTCAGTAGTTTCTTTATTACTTTCCTTGTTAGTTTTATTAGTTCCCTCGGTAGTTCCCTTGTTAGTTTGATTAGTTCCCTCAGTTGTTTCCTTGTTGGTTTTATTAGTTCCCTCAGTAGTTCCCTTGTTAGTTTTACTAGTTCCCTCAGTAGTTCCCTTGTTGGTTTTATTAGTTTCCTCAGTAGTTCCCTTGTTAGTTTTTTTAGTTCGCTTAGTAGTTTCATTGTTAGTTTTACTAGTTCCTTTAGTAGTTCCCTTGTTGGTTTTATTAGTTCCCTCAGTAGTTCCCTAGTTAGTTTTATTAGTTCCCTCAGTAGTCCCCTAGTTGGTTTTATTAGTTCCCTCAGTAGTTTCCTTGTTAGTTTTACTAGTTCCTTTAGTAGTTCCTTTGTTAGTTTTATTAGTTCCTTTAGTAGTTCCCTTGTTAGTTTTATTAGTTCCCTCAGTAGTTCCCGTGTTGGTTTTATTAGTTCCCTCAGTAGTTCCCTTGTTAGTTTTACTAGTTCCTTTAGTAGTTCCCGTGTTGGTTTTATTAGTTTCCTAAGTAGTTCCCTTGTTAGTTTTATTAGTTCCCTCAGTAGAATGCCCCGCCCTCTCGTACCTTATTGCGTTTTTAAAAAAAAACGCACTGTAATAAAAAACAAAAACAAACTGAAAGCAAAAAATTCTTCTGTGATGTGATCTGTCTGTTTTTTAAAGTGAAGGCCAATCGGTTTATCTAACAAATACTGCCATGTAGTGACCAAATTACAGAACACCTGTTTATATTCATCTGTTTATTGTGATTTCTAATAATGTAATGTATATCACGCATTGATATGAAAGTACTCAGAGGTGTGTGTTATTGTCAGGGATGTCACGGCAGGACAAATGGCTCAGCCAGTCAGATTTAAGGTTCTGAATATCTCTATTATGTCTAGGACCTTCGACAATGATACCCTTTGCACCGAGACAACCGTGGCTAAACAGTGAGCTTGTTGGGAACCCCAGCCCCGATAATATCCCCCATACACCCACAAACCCATCTGTGTCCCACAAATCAAACCCGAGACCACACTGCTGTCCGCAGGAAGCTTTGCGTCACTGCACTGCCCCCACACAGGTTATGAACGTGAACGTGTTCTGTATCTGAGATGACGTGTCGTAAACGGTAGCCGCGTTGTAATCCCACGTTAATTTAACTCAAAAAACAGTTTGATTTTTGATTTTTTTTTTCGTTGGAAAATCCTGTATTCTGATTGGCTTGTCGAGCATCTTAATGACACCCGTCTTCATCCGTGTAGTCGCCGTTTGTCCTCTTCAGCTCTCACTCGACTTTCTGCTTGTATCAGCAATGCGAGGGTCCTAATATTAAACCCTGTGGAACTTCATACTTGCTTCAAAATGGTCACTTTAAAGCATCTGGCTTAGTCAGGCCCTCCCTCTTCAGTCTTTTCATCTTCCTCCTTTGTGTTTGCAAGCTCACTTCCTGTTACACACCGACAGCTTTTTACGACTGGATCCTTACAATAAACACATCATCGTCTCGGAGTCCCTAATGATTGAGTCGTTACAGAAAAAGTTTCCGCTGGCTTTTGATCCTAAAGCCAAAAAATGGCCCGTTCCCGTTGTATTTCAGCCTGAAATAAGGTTTTAAACTCCCTTATTGATCAATATGTTCCAAATACATCATTTATTCATTCATCATCTTCTGTTTTTTCCTCTATGAGGGTCGGGGGGGCGGGGTTTCCCATTCCCAGAGAACGTCTTGGGCGCTGGGCACAGTTAAACACTATATTTAGATTTAATTTAGAGCATCCAATTGACCTTGAATCCATGTTTTTTGGACTGTGGGAGTAAACCCATGCTGACAAGTTGGAGAACCTGCAAACCGGGGATCCTCAGTTTAGTCAGTGCGATTGATTAGAATCGTGATTATTTCTTAGACGATAATCATATCGCCCAAATCTGTAATCGTCTCAGCCTTAGCCTCTCAACTTAATGGGAGGAGTCAGAACACCATGGCACACGTCCCACCCGCCAGAGTGGGTTAAGGGCCCTGCTCACAAAACTGAGATTTGATAGTGGTATGTGCTGTCATTTCATTTATTTCATTTCCATTTAGTTATTTAACAGACGCTTTTATCCAAAGCGACTTACAAGTATCCCAACTTGGTTGGGGTCAGAACACAGGGTTGATACAGGACACTGGAGCAATGAGGGTAAAGGGTCTTGCTCAAGGAGGCCATTGGTAACTTCAGTGGACCTGGGATTTGAACCCCTAACCTTTTGATTGCTAGTCCAACACCCTAACCATTGAGCTACCACTCCTTCCACTGAGCTACCACTCCCTGGCGATGAACACAAGTATTTTCTTTGGAGGACAAAACCGGCGCACCGGGGTTCTCCTGTCCAAATGTTCTGAAGGAACCGAAGTGCAATGCGACCCACTTCCGTTATGTTTCTGTGAAAATCAGGCTGAAGGAACCCAAACTGTTCCAACAGGTCTCGTACAGGAAGCATAGGTGTGGGCGGGCGGGTTGGGTGATTGTTGTGGTTGGCAGTGGGTGGGTGAGAAGCTGTGTTCTTTGATTCTTAAAAATTCTATACCAACTGCACCCTCGCCTCAAGAACCCGCTTTTCTGTTTTCTCGTAACTTTCTATAGAACTGAGGACTCTGGTTCGGTTCTAGTTTCGGTACTTCCATCAATCACACGCATATTCTACTCACACAATCGTTCCCCCATGTCCTCAGTCCATCAGAGGACCAACAAGCATCCGCTGAAGAATTAGGTCTGAGTTTAATTCCAAACCAAGAGCACGGTGGCGTGTGACTTACGTTCGGTTTCAAAAGCTTTACACACTGACGGAAAATGACACGCGATGAGTTGAGGCGTGAAAACAGGAAACGGAATCAGACGGTAAACAGACCGAGGATGAGAATGAGAAAGCTCCAGCAAATCACAACTGACTGCGCAGCTCTGCAAAAGAACCCGACGCCGCCGTTGTGAGGTGTAAAACGCTGCTCTGCCATTTGTGTGTTGTGTGCTTTCGATGGCTTTGCGAGGTTGACTGCACCGTCGCCACCCTGTGGGTCGTGAGTTATATACGATTCTTTTTTAATAAACACATTAAACTGAGAACTGACTGCACTGACACCGAGGTGGCGCTGTTCTGTCCAGTGGCTTCTCCACCCTTAAACAGATTCAAGGGCGTTCTATAGACGTTATATGATGAATACTGCTTACATTTGCCTTTACATTTTAAGATTTTCTTCCTTACATTTAAAACAATATGGCTGAAGACAAAAAGAGTCATATTGACACCATTAAAAACACGATTTTACCCCCCCCCCCCCCCCCTTTTTTTTACTTTAAGAGAATAAATGCTGGCGGCACGGTGGCTTAATGGTTAGCGCATTCGCCTCTCAGCGCTTGGGATTCCCGGTTCGAATCCCAATCTGGGTGGAGTTTGCATGTTCTCCCCATGTCTGCGTGTGTTTCCTCCGGGTTCTCCGGTTTCCTCCCACATCCCAAAAACATGGATGCAAGGTAAATTGAGTGCTCTAAATTGCC
>JAOUQT010006138.1:0-12399 GCA_025769995.1 Xyliphius kryptos | reverse complement strand
CTCCCCGGATGGGCATGGGGAACCAATTCCCCCCCCCCCCCCCCCACGACCCTAATAAAGTATTAAGAAAAAGATAATGAATGAATGAATTAACTTCAACAAAAAAAGTGCCAAAAAAAAAAATCACAGAAACAACGTACAGTTTCTTATGTTTCTTTGTGTGTGTGTGTGTGTGTGTGTGTTCTTTGGAAAAGACGCAGGGCTTTGTGAAAATCGCAGTGGAAAAAAATTATCTGTATTTCTTCATGTGCATATTTATATCCATCATGTAAATAGACAAGTGCATTTATTTTTGTTCCGTGCGAGTCACACCACTGAAGTCCATAGTTCCGTATTTTTTGTCGTATTAATTTACTATGTTTTATCGCGATTAATTGCGCAAACGATTTATTGTCTCATCCCTAGTCTCCATTAAACCCACATTATTTTTTACTACTGCTGACTGAACACACTGAGGGTTATTATTTCAATACTTCACTGGCCATCTCGTTCATTTGGTCAACAGGATGCTGTTGTCCTTCTGTGATTGGAAGTGCCTGGTGAGTGTAACGTGTAATGTTGAAGTTAAATAATTGAAAATGGAAACCTGCAACAGGAACATTTGAATACACTGTTTTTACATTAGTTTTGTTGTACACTATGAATAATGTAACAGAAGAAGCATAAGAGATGTAAACTCTTATTTTGAAATACAATCTTAATAACCAAATGACCAAAAATAAATAAATCATGTTCCAAACCAATTAATTGGATATTTTATTTGCGCTAAATTACAAAAAAATAAAAAATAAATAAACAGCGTGGCGTTATTACCGGGTGGCTGACGGTTTTTAAACTTGTGCAGAGGGGTTACCTGCCGATCTTTAGCCAGTTAGCTTCAGTCTTTAGCTACATTAGTGTCCTTTATTCCGAATTAGTTAATTAACTTTGTGACATTTAACACAAAAAACGGCTGTTTGTCGATCCGTCGGAAACGACCTAACTGTTAAAAATCCCAAACATAAAAACAAACGGTGACATTTTCCTTTATAACATAAAAAGTGTCATGTAAATATTTGACGCCCTCAGAATGGCTCACACGCATGCGCACTATGCACATACAGACGCTTTCTTACAGGTCAGTAGATCATTCTTCTTCCTTTCCTTTTTTTGTCGGATGGCAAACTTGCTTCTGGTGCATTTCCGCCACCTCCAAGACTGGAGTACGGAACAAGACGTTTGCTCTTTAGTTTTATTAATTTAATATTACCTAAAGTTTATTATTTAATCCTGTTTCTTTTAAAATATGCAAAAATAAACTTATATCCAATTTCTCCCGGTGCATTCCATAAAATTTCATGTATATTGAGCTTGATGTTATAATGTTTCAGTCTTTGTTTTCGTCATTGTCTGTGATCCTGGTACTTAAGGACAGTATAGAATTACATATTCTATTGTTTCTGAATTATTACAGTATTCACATTTACCGTTGTTTTTTATTAGGACCAATGCCCCTTCCTCATTTTCTGTTTTTCTTTTTTGCACACGTAAGTGTTTGGGAACATCAAACCCACTTAAATAGTGTAGGAGTTTTTGAGTATTAATATTACTTGTGGTAATATCAATTGAGATTGGGAAACGGTCGAAGGATATTTGCATGCTCAAATGATTATAATAAGTCTCCAAAGGTATTAGTCATAAAAAGGCGACCTTATAGTTGTATTCTACCCAACGCTTAAACATCTGTCTCAGAGGTGTATGTGTTACACATGTACAGGAATATTGTTAATACTGTCTCAGAGGTGTCTCCTAGGCAAATGGCATCGATACATGTACAGATGACAGTTATACGCATTAGCCTCTTAATTTAAGTTAAAAGATCATTGGAGCCTTGGATTTAAGGAATAACAAGGTTTATTACACATAAAAATAAATGTTACCAGTTACAACATAAGATATGGAATAAGAAACATGCCCAAACTGCTTTGAATGGAAATGAGGCCAGTCTTACACCCTGTTTCACTTACCGTCCAGAGATCACCCACCACCAAGAGCCCAAGAGCCGGAGCAAGAGATCCCACGACCAAGGGAGCGATTCTATGTTCACACACCCCATTTATCCCCTTCAGTCCCTTTGATCTTACCCGCTTGCCGGTGTCTTCACGTCTCCTGGCCCTAGTGTGAGTTCGAGAACCTTGAGTTAACGACGAGCACCTTTTGTTTCAGAGATCCTGTCTTATCTTTGTAAGATAAAACAGGTTACGACTCCTGCCAGGGAGATTCTATGGATTACATTTCCCACTGTTGTTTTTATGTCAAACTTATACACTGGTTATGATCCACTTTAACTCGATACCGTCATCTCGAAGTTACTTATGATAAAAAGCATGGCAAATACATATCACACGCTCCATATTGCGACCACAACTACATACACTTATCCAACACACTTACACTCATACTTGTTCACCTTTAACACAAGTTCACATTTCCTACAGTGCTTCAGACTTGATGTTGCGTTATCATTATTTGATGCAAATCATCAACACACAACAATTTAGGATTTAAATCTAATCCTGAGTTTGATTCATAGCGTGTATGTGGTTGTGTGTGACTTTTGCATGTTCTCCTTGTATCTGGATGAGTTTTTCACCACATACACTGACTGAATAAATTATATTACGGCCGGTGTGATTGTGTCAGAGTCTGTACGGCGATAAACTGCGTCCTAATTTTTGTTTTGAAGTGGCTGACTCAAGTTTTCTTGACTCCTTTAAAAAAAAAATAAAAAAATAAACCTACAGAGAACAAAGGTTTTCTTTGCTTGAAGTTCACGGCTGCTTGGCTGAGCTTCCTGTTCTGCAGCTTGCAGCTTCCTCATGACACAAGTAATCAAGAATAGGCTGTGCTAGTGAGAACAAACCTATCCTGGATTACTTGAACCAGGCGGGAGCCAAAATCCAGACTAAAGGAGCAGCATCTTTCAAAAGGAACGACAAAATTGGAAGGTTAAATCACTGCAGTTCATAACCAAAATCATTGTCACATGGATACAAGAATCATTAAATAACCCGAAAAATGTAAAGGATGTTTTACATTTTAAATTTCATTAAAAAAAAAAAAAACAACTCTGAATGTGTTTTTATGATAAATGCGTGGTTGTACTGCAGTCCGCCAACAGAGGGCGACAAACTCACTGCTGTCCAGAATGTAAGAAAATAAACATTGTATATCCTCATGTCTGTGTTGGGTTGATTTCCTTCCACATTTTAAAGAATTTGGGCACGTTGAGGAACTTACACGATCAACAAAATACATGTCATGGGGAGGATGTCAGCCGCTAAAGTTCTTTTGCTCCAAAACAATCCAGTGGGTTAATTTTAGAGATCTTGATTTGTAACTCATGGGGCAACATGGTGGCTTCAACTCTCACCGCTGGGGGTTCCCATGTTCTCCACGTGTCTGCTGGGGTTTCTCTGGGTTCTACAGTTTCCTCCCACAGTCCAAAAACATGGATTTATGGTAAAATGATTGCTCTAAAATGTGCCCATATTCTGTGTTCAGAAGGTTGGGAGTTTAAATCCCAGGTCCAGTGAAGTTACCAACGTGGGTCCTTGAGCAAAACCCTTAATCTTCATGGCTCCAGGGGTTCTGTATGCACCCCTGTGTTCTGACCCCAAATATTAAAAGGGATACTTCTAAGTCGCGTTGGATAAAAGCGTCTGATATATAACCAAATGTACGTATGTTAATGTAGCGTGATGGTTTCTCCTCATTCTGCTTGGATTGTATGATTAACAACTTTACCAAGTTACTTTTTATCTCTCGTTAGGTCAAACGGGACATTAAAACATCACAAACCAGTCAAAGAAAAATGTCCAAAGTTTCCAAAAGCACAGTAAGACATCCTAAGTCTAATTTATCCTCAGGATATTGAGTTTTCTGTCAAACAGAAGAAAAGAAAGAAGGAAATAATACGTTTAATACCAGTGAAGAGGTTTAAATGGAATAATAAGGATTCATATTTGCATGATTTGTAAAAAATGTTGGCAAAATGTCGAATGGAAATGATTCAGTAACAAACCACAGTTGTCAGACGGTCATTAAACATTCTCCCGCCATTACAGAGCGTCGTCTCGGCTGCAACGCGCAGTCTGTACAGCAGGGGGCGCGCGGCGTGCACGTTTTGCTCACTGAGGAAAACCATTGTGAGCTTAGCTGCCGGCGCTTCCCATCAATAAAAAAACACCGAGCCGCTAATTAACATTCTTCCATTAGACCCACAATCAGGCTTTTCTCATGAGGTCATACCTGTTGTGTCTCCAGTTTCCATCAGAACCCCGAGATCTGCACACACACACACAGAGTAAAGACATGAATCAGAACCACCACACAGGAGCGTACACATGACACAGGTTCTCTAAATCACCACTTAACTCATAGTTTTTAAACCTGACTGAAGGTAAAACAACAGACAGTTGTGTCACGCACGCAATCACACATTAACGACTGTACTGCAGACGTCCGTCCTGAACA
Source organism: Xyliphius kryptos (assembly GCA_025769995.1). NCBI lineage: Eukaryota > Metazoa > Chordata > Actinopteri > Siluriformes > Aspredinidae > Xyliphius > Xyliphius kryptos. Next base: position 7,884 of record JAOUQT010006138.1, on the reverse strand, counting down.
CATTAATCATTTACAGTCATGTTCATGCAGGTCAGTCCAAACCCTCTGTGTGTGTGTGTGTACTGTACATAGAAACAGAACTACTTTAAAAAAGAAGTTTTTCCACTTATTCCTCTATGAGGGTCATGGTGGGGGTTCCCCATGACCATCCAGAGGAGAACATCTCGGGCGCTGGGTAGATACACCCAGGACAAGGCACCAATCCATCGCTGGGCACACACACCCACAAACTATACAGGGCAATTTAGAGCAGCCAACTGACCTTGAATCCATGTTTTTGGACTGTGGGAGGAAACCGAAGAAACCACACGCGGACACGGGGAGGACATGGACTCTCCACCCAGATCGGGATTCAAACTGGGAATCCCCAGCGCTGAGAGGCGAATGTGCTAACCACTAAGCCATGAGCCTGAACCCCCAGTTCCCTTAGCCCAACTCAAATTATATAACATATATGCAGTAAGGGTGGCACGGTGGTTAGTATGTTCTCCTTTCAGCTCTGGGTATTCCCGGTTCAAATCCCAATCTGGGATTTGGAAGTCCTGTAATTTAGAACAATGTTGTTGTACAATGCAAAACTAAAGACTCTGCGTTTCATATAAAAGAACTCGAGTGTAAACATCGGGCCTGCCAATCAAATCGACATAGTTACATAAAAACCAAACACAGAATCGATTCCAAATGAGTTTCCCTGATTTGAGTGATATCTAAACAATCCCAGACCCCTCCCCCCCGCCCCCCTCCAACAGCTAATGAGAAGAGAGGTAAACAGAGTAACTGAAGCAGATGGTGTTTTGCATGCAGCTGCTCTTGTACAGTAAACACGGCGGTGATAAATTATGGAGCTGCTAAAGGTATTTTGTGTTCGCGCTGCAAAAAAAAAACAACTTCCCTCCGTCACAGAACAACCGATAAAACGTCTTTATCTGACGGACGCCGAGATAAAACATTGATACCTTGGAAGGCCTCCCATTGTCCCGAGACGTTGACTGGGCATTGTGGGTAGGTTCTTTTTCTCATCGCTGGTGCTGAACGGGGTGGATGATGTCGTTCTGACTCGCCTGATGGAGCAAAGATGCACGTTAAGGTCCAGTCACAGTTACACGAGAGCGTTTAGAAACTTATTATATATATTTACTAGACACGAGGAAGTACCTATTATTGATTTATTTATTTTAATGATACAAAGTATCAGTTTAAAAGTAAACAGTAGTAAACTGTTTTGATTCCGTAACAAATTTACAGCCCATTAGTAATACAAACAAAGAATAAGAGAGAAAAAAATAGTGCAGTAAATAAATGTGCAAAAAATACATATGAACATACATTTGAGGTGCATTAACTGAAGTCTGACAGAAGGCGGATGGTGCAACGAGATACTGAGGGACACCATTGAATACAGACATGTCCAAAGTCCATCGTAGATTTCAAAAGTCCCGCAACTTCAGTGGTAGAACGTGTTATTTATGGCTTGCTAGCTCTGATCACAATAAAGAAATCAGAAAACTTGTAATTCCATTGTTCACCACACGATGACACTCTGTTGTGTGTTAAAATACGGAGGCGGGGTTCAAATAATCTAAACAGAAATCAATGCATTCTTGTTCCCATCCCATCGTTCCTGCACAAGGATCTCACGCTATCATGTTCACTTTCTTCGTCTTGTGAAATGTAAAGGAAGTTGGGAGACTATAACGTCATAGCACCACCTGCAGCTTTGGAGGAGGCATTATGGGCGTGTCAGAGCGGGCAGATAAATGTGTGGCAATATAAATACATTAAGCTATACTCTTGGGGACGTATAATCAATGTATCAACTGCAACCGATTAATATTTACACCCCTAACACGGTTTCATCCGCTCCTTAAATCTGATTGGCTGAGCCGCTTGTCTAGACGTGACATTATTCATAATAATGCACACCTCTGAACGCTTCAGATTCGTATCAATGCGCGGTATAAAACATTGTGTCCCCCTTAATTTTTTTTTACAAACAGCATTCTGTAATTTGGCCACTAGATGGCAGTATCTTTTCCTTACGGTCAGGGATCATTTTGAAAAACGAACTGGATTACGTGGCGGAAGTTAATTTCTTTAATTACGAACTTTGCTTTTGGTCAACACGTTTTATGAATCAAACCCCGATTTTTTATAGTGTGTTGGTAAAATAAAAAAAGGTTGTGCATTATTGTGAATAATGCATGCCCTCTTGTACCTTACTGCTTTAATATACTTGAGGTGCTAGCAAGTTTTTTTTTGTTTTGTAGACCATTGAGAACGCCATTAGGAAGATGTTTAAATAGGTTCGTCTGGCAGCAGCAACCACGTCACAGTCAAAGATCACTGCTGAGCTGCACTGTATCATCTGTGCAGGTGTCCACTTACTTTTGGAACACAGTAAATTGCCCGTGCTGAATTACACAGCTTTTTAATAAAGATCGAAAGAGCCAGACCTGCCACAACGCATACCTCTCGCTCCTTTTAATCATCCCGCGCACCGCTGCGGCTCCGAAAATCTCTTGTAAATGGAGGTTCTGGCTGCGGCGGGTGAACGTTATATAACGGCCGAGGGTGGGGAAGCCCACACATGTCAGACGCTGCTTCTTCAGTGCAAAACACGCTCGCACAACCACTCCCGCCATTTCATCACAGGAGAGTCTGGCAGAGGAAAGCGGAAAGCAGCGCCGCCGCCGTGTTTCAGAACATGCCATCTGTGCTTTACGGCTGCGCCTGCGCTTTAAAAAAAAATATATTCGTTCCAATCGATTCATTACAGAAATGTTATTGTGTTACAGACGGCCCCCTCGCAGAGGCTTCAGCGCCGAGCCTCGGTGGCGAGATCCGCGGCGCATACATAGCAGTTATTTAATGTAAAATCAGGAGCGTCGGCCGACTCGCGTCCTCATCCCCGCGCAAGGAGCTCACGCCGCCATACGGAGCGTCTTGCGTAGCGTGTGATCAACGTGAAGGGAGATTAATATGCTGCTGCTTCAAAACACCGTCCACGGTCGCGTTCTCACGCCGCGCTCCATGAAGCACTAAATAAAAGGCATTTATGAACTTTGGGGCTTCGACACGCAGATGGATGAGCGTCGCGCAATCAACCAGAAACGAGAGCATTGTTTTTAGACATTTGGTTTCAGCTTTATCTTTGCTTTCGCTTTTGATTGTAAAAATATTTTAATTGAATTCAATTTTGCTTTCGGTTTTCATCGTTCGGGTTCCGAACCGCTGAAAACTCACTACTGCGACGTCCTCAATGTTTTATACGCACCAATCCATCGCCGGGAACACTCACACATCCACACACTATACGGGGCAATTTAGCGCATTCAATTTACCTTGAATCCATGATTTTGGACTGTGGAAGGAAACCGGAGAACCCAGAGGAAACCCACACAGACACGGGGAGGACATGGAAACTCCACAGTAAAACATTTTTTTTGTCTGAGAGCATGAATAATAAAAGGTTAGGTAATAAATGAGAGTCATTCTAATTATTAAAAAGCATTAATTATTATTATGATCATCGGTTGACCTCACGTTCCATCACGACGTGCTTTAATGTGCCGGGTCGTTGGCGCCGGGTAACAAAATCAATTAGAATTTTTTATAAATTGCAGTCAATTTTTTTAAAATATACAAAAATCCTTTAAAAAGAAAACTGTGGAGAAATGAGTCGTGTGTGGAGCTGCCATATGAACAGTGTCGTTCCACTGTGCCCCCTGGTGGAGCCACAATGACAACACTCCGCTCCCCAAAACTGGACTCCACTTTCACGTCTTTAATTCTTATTTATCGGCCGATTTAAATATGATAATTCGTTCTAAGATGTTAGCTCTGATTGGCTGATGGTTTTGGGGCGGAGATTTAGCGCCAAGACGCCACTACGACAACAAAAGTGGAATATACGTAACATTGAATGACCGGGACGGTTACCGTGGCGACGAGCTGCAAGGAGTGTTTTTTTTTTATATATATATGTATATAGTAGACATGTGGTTATGACCTCAGAGTTAAAGGAACGGTACCGGGGATCGGTGCTCGGGAAACGCATGGCGGACTTCTAATTCATGCCATGTTGAGTTAAACGCCCCCCTCACACCAAACACTGCAGGTGCTTCGACGTGCTGTGATTGTTTTTTTTTCAAAAGCCGAAATTTCTAAAACACACAGGTTTGGAAAGCAAAACGTAATCAAAACGAATGATTTTGAAAAAAAATAAAACAAAAGAATCAGGTGTATGTCAGATCCATAACACAACACTCTGAATCGCTCCCTGTTTCAGAAACCGTGTCAGCCATCTTGTAGAGCTGTTTGAATGTAATTCAGGCTCCCATAATGCCCCTGCACATACTACATGCATTATTTATAAAGCTCTGTGTTATTGGGTTATTGGTTTGTTTGCGCCACACGCCAGCGTATTTATCTGAATCGGTGCGTGACGGCTCTGAGACGTCCTTCGGTTGCTGGACCCTCACTAATCCCGTCACCACGTAGCAGATGTTACGGCGTGAGCAGCCAATAAAGGAACGGGTGAAACATTCCGAATGCGGGGTCATGTGACGGGACTTTTATTGTAGTTCTGCTTTAGTTCCACATTTCGGTCCCGGATCAGAGGAAGTACTCACATGGCCGACTGAACCCCCGACACATTGTGCAACATCAGATAATAAAATTAAAACTTAATTCAACTGTTTAATTTAAAATAACACAGATTTACAGAGGACCTCTATTTCTGTCATTTTTCTGTTTAAGTTAATTTTGATGTCACAGTTTTAACGCTCACAGCTTCGAGAGTCAGAGCCAGTATGTTTCGCAAGAGTTTGATTTGTCGGAATCGCATGAACTGAGGCCGAACCAAGTCGGAATTGCAAGAACCAAGTCGGAATCGCAAGAACCAAGTACGAACCAAGTCGGAATTGGAAGAACCAAGTTGGAATCGCAAGAACCAAGTCTGAATCGCATGAACCGAAACCGAACCAAGTCGGAATCGCAAGAACCAAATCTGAATCGCAAGTACCAATTCGGAATCGCATGAACCGAGACTGAACCAAGTCGGAATTGCAAGAACCAAATACGAACCAAGTCGGAATCGCAAGAACAAAGTCGGAATCGCAAGACCCAAGTCCGAACCAAGTCAAAACAGCAAGAACCGATCCCGAACCGATTCCAAATTGCACAAACCAAGTCGAAATCACACGACCCAAAAGGATGGTTAATGCGTGGTAATTAAGAGCGTGTGATTCAGACCGTCAGCCTTCACCGACATCCCAAACAGCTTCACTTGGCTTTCCATCAAACCTCAAAATTCCTGGTTTTCTAATTCGGGACCCCACCTCCACCCCGGCTCCGCTTACATTAGTTTACTTAGGAACAGGGTGTGTATTTAGGAGCGCCTCATACAGCTGTGAGCATCAACATCAGACGGATTTCGGAAACCTGCCCACAGAGGAGCCATAAATAGCGCACACTTATTTACATCCACCTCATCAACATTTACTCAGCGAGGGTCTTTAAAAAGAGACCGCTTCCCATTAGCGGCCTTTAAGCAGCTCATAGCTGCCCGCCTCCCAGCGCCCCCACGTTACGCTCACACAGGAACCGAGAAATCACGCTCAGTCGGTCAGTATGACATCACACCAGAGGCTTATTGACCGTGCGACGGTACCAGAGGACGAAAAATACCAAGCGGGGTACAGTAACACATCTTTCCCGTGATTTATCTACAGTAATACACAACCTCGAGTGTCTTATTGCTTTGAAAACGGTTACCAACACACTATAATAAAAAATAAAAAAAAACAATGTTTGATTCATTAATGCATTTATTAAAAGCAGAATAGTTAACAATCTGCTGATCGCTGAGTAACGGGTTTCCGGTTTTTCTATCCAACAACCAAATACTGCCGTCTCGTTGCCAAATTACAGAACGCAGTTTATACACAAACTGTTTATAAAACGGGAATTTCCACTCCTCAATTCTGATTGGCTGACCCGTGTGTCCAGTCGTAACATTGTTGAGAATAACACACACCTCTGAGCGCTTACATGCGCATCATTGTGTGATGTACAGTATTTACCCAATGTTTTTTTAACTGCATTCTGTAATATGGCCACTAAAAGGCAGTATTTATTCATTAGAGAAACCGGAAACCCATTACTCCGCGATTAGGGTTAAGTTTAAAAACCGGACTAGACCAGATGAACAATTTTGCTTTCAATAAACGCAATAATAAACGAAACCTCTTCTTTTGTAATTATCGTGTGTTTGTAACGGTTTAATCCAACCCCACCTCCTTCCTGGGATTTAATTACAATGATGCCACGCCCTCTCAAACCTTTGTGCTTTATTACAGAGCTTTTTAATCCGTAGCTTTACAACTCGCTGAAGGCGGAACCCTAAAAGAGGAAGTCAGGGCGGCAGGAAAAAACCTCCCTGATCTGGAGCGGAGCAGGCCTCCTATTTTTAGCCGATTTGGAATCCTCGCGGTCCATCTGATGCGCTGCTGGGGGCTCAAACGCTTCGTACCAGTACCTCAACACCCCCGCGTTTCCATTGTCTGCCCCCCACACGACCAGCGGCAGGGCAGGAGTCGCCCTATTTTGAGCTCATACCTCTCCGTCACCCATCATCCCATTTTAAACCCGTTGGCATGGCCGTGATGGGGGGGGGGTCATGTGATATTTTGATTGATGACTCAGCATGTGGCCTGCACAACTCTGCGTTTTAAAACAAACAGGAAGTCAACACGAGGGACCTGGACAGTGGCTCCAAAGTGTCATTATATTTAAAACGCTTGTTGGCGGGGTGTTTAAAGACCGTCTGATTGGTCCGCTGTGACATCACAATAGATATATGTTTTCGAATGGAATCATACGAGAGGGAGGGGCCAAACGTGACGGCGCAGCAGTCCTTTCTGCTTGGGGTGTGCATGTCCTCCCTGTGCCTGAGCATGTCCGAACAGCAGAGGCGGTACATTGCCACGGCAATAGACTTAATATATTGTGCAAATTAAACTACAAAAACGTCTCACATGAACCGAACCCCAGAACCACCGCAGAAATGTTTTTCATTTGAAGTCTTGGGAGCTGGTTTCAGGCCTGAAACCTACCACAAGGGGGAGCGGTTCTGTTTTGTTTGGTATCAAAGGCCTGGCGCAGAAAGCGTCGTTGTTAGCACAGTGTCTCCATGGTTACAGCACAAGGTGAGTGTTTTTGTTGTCCGGTGTAACGCCCGACAACCCCGCCCCCAGGTTCCACGCGGTCCGGATGTAGATCAGATCCATAATCTACGTTGACGATTTCAAAAAGTAGTCTAAACTGTAGAACTCGTCCTCCCGCTGCAGTCTGGCGCGCGGGTGTGCACATTCCTGAGCGCCACTTTGCATCACCATGGCTGACCCCCGTGTGTCCGTTTTCAACGCCTTTCTCTAAACCTCAGCACGCGGACAGGAAGCCGCGCTCTGGCGCCGTTCTCCCAGGCTCTGGACCGGGCCGTGTGATGAAACCTCCAACGCTTACATCATCCTGCATACTGTACAAAACAGGAAGCGTGCAGCTCGGCGCTGAAGCGTCAGGTGCAGACGGCGCTACGCTCACACACACGCAGCAGATCGTCTTACAAACACAACACACCTAAAGAAACGGCCCCGCGCAAAAACGAGAGGGCGTCAGCGGAGATAAGAGCCATTACAGCATATGGGTCGTGAGGAGTGAGCGTAGAGTGTAATATAATAACGACGATGATGGTGTTCTATATCGCAACAGAGAGTCGGAATCAAACCACAGGCTCTCATACGGTAAACAACCCGTCAGCCAATCAGCAGGAGCCTGAGCGGGAACTGTGTTTACAGAACCTTCAGGGTTCCAATGGGACGACAC
>JAOUQT010006127.1:0-12399 GCA_025769995.1 Xyliphius kryptos | reverse complement strand
TTTCCCCTGGATGGGCATGGGGAACCCCCCCCCCCGCGACCCTCATAATGGAATAAGTGGAAGATAATGAAAGAATGAGCGAATGGAAATAGATAATAGATATAATCAATGTTTGACATTTTGGAATAGATTGTCAGGATTTAAGAATCGTTATTTTATAGAAGTCATTCATAATCTTCAGTTAGGAATGTTATATGTATGGAAAGTCCCAAAATTCCATACATACAAAGACTGAACTTATAAACTAAGTCTAAATGAACCTGAAAAGATCCAAAGCATGAAAAAATCTGCCGTTTTGCAGAATGCACCTTTTTATAGGTGTTTACAGCTAGTTCGCGTGTAAACTTCTGGTGCCTCCCATGACAAAATCAAACCCACACCCTTACTGACAAAACATAATGCAAGCACTCGCCTGCTGCAGACACTACATCACCTGGGGTGGAGGCCCATGTCCATATGATGCCTTATGCTTACATTATGTGAGAGTTGTGTTAAATTCCAAATACATGTAGAAAATCTCTGCTGCATGCTCTCATCTCAGTGAAACAGTTTTAGGAAGGACATTTACAATTTATGATGACTGAGGAAAAAGCACATCTGGTGTAAGAGCATTTAAGTGGACCATTTTCACACAGCTCAGTTCCCCTAAAACCCACCACATCTCACGGATTGGTCCGTTATTTAGTTTGGGACTGAGCTCATTTCATGACCCATTAATGCAGAAACCCGGGTCACCCCAAAGGCCTCGCAAACTTTAATTTGCTGCTGTTGGATTAATATTTTCAAACTAGTCTTTTACACTGACGAGCTACTTAAAGTACTGTTAAATGCGAATAGATTAAAATGCTCATTCATAATTCACACTTTCGCCCCAGGACTGCTAGTTGTCAAGCCATTTTTATGCTAATGTTTCTGCGCTGGGTGGAAGCCTGTGGGAGGCAAAGTTCACGCAAATTCAATAAGAAAACTGTTTAAACACAGCAATTTACCTCAAAGCCAAAGACTGGGCTCAATTTAACACTAAAAAGGATGAAAACCCCTTTCAAAAGGTTATTTAAGAGACTAATTTTCTCAACTTCATTGGTCTAGGGTGCCTATTTTTAATTGTAGTATTTGGCAGGTCCTAATTCATCCTTAAAACACTTTGGAAAGTGATGAAGATAACTATTCTATCAAATGTTAAACTCTCAGTACAAGAATAAAGGTATTAGGTTTTGTTTGGAGTTTTAATATAACTGTGGTCCGGTTTAATTCAGGCATATGGCATCAAAAAGGGTCCAAAAACTCAAAAACAGAATTCGTTAGCAATTTTCTTCGTTGCACATTTTTGCGCTAGCGCTACTTATTTTTGCACTTGCGCTTCTTATTTTTGCGCTTGCGCTTTTTATTTTTGCGCTAGCGCTTCTCATTTTTGCGCTTGCGCTTCTCAAAATTTCTCACGTTCGATTTTTGTATTTAGAACCTGTTTTTACGGGTGGGCAGGATCTAGACAGTAATTGGCTGCTCGAGAAAAGTCCAGCCCATCCAGCCATGCTACATCCGGCGACATCAGCGAATATGCGCGAAATGTGTTTTGTTTTTGAAAAATGAAACATGAGAAATTTTGAGAAGCGCAAGCGCAAAAATGAGAAGTGCGAGCGCAAGAATGTGCAACGAAGAAAATTGCTTACGAATTCTGTTTTTGAGTTCTCAAAACTTTTTGACCCTTTTTGACGCCATACAGGCATGTCCACAGGCCGACCCACTGACAGATTCCAAATGGCCTGGGTTTAAAATGTGTTATATTTCTATATGGCTTGCTAGCTCTGTTAGCCCCCGCAACCCTAGTAGAAGTTTAAGCAGAAAATGGATTGATTTTCGAATAAGAATCTAATCCCCTATTTATCCCCATCCACATTGTAAAGAAAAGTTTTGAGATGGATAAAGAATGTTATGTGAACAAAGATGGACTTAAAAACTCCACAATATGGATCAACCACAGGCCTGGCATGAAAGTTAAGAGCCAATCCCAGATCTGACCGAACCAGATCTGCGACGTATACCTTCCGCAGTGCAGTTCAGGTCGCACGCTGTCTGCACGATGTAAAACGCCTCACTGGGCTCTGTGTTTTCTTCCGTAAGCAAATAGAGAGAAAAGAGAGAAAGCAGAAAAAAGAAGAGGAGAACAAGTCCATTGTAGGACGAGGTGAGAGCACAGAAAGAAAAGCAATTGTAAATTAGTGGTTTAGTGGGTTAAAAGCAAAAAAGAGGGAAAAGAAAGCTTTAAGGTTCTTTAGAAATCTGGCTTACAGTCTAAGTGATGAGTAAATAACCATTGGTATGTATAGTAAATTGTACAAATACATAAAGACGGGGGTTATCAGGGTGGAGACTCTGTTACATTCTCAAATTGGGAAAAATATCCATTTTTAAAAGTAAAAAAAAATAAAATTATCAACAAAGCTGGTAAAAGTAGTAGTTCTTTTCAAATAAACATTACTGTAGGTGTCTGGATTACACGGTTTAGTTTTTTTAAACTAATAGACTTTAATAGGGGCGGCACGGTGGCTTAGTGGTTAGCACGTTCGCCACGCTGGGGATTCCCGATTCGAGTCCCGATCTGGGTGGCATTTCCATGTTCTCCCCGTGTTTGAAAGGGTTTCCTCTGGCTTCTCCGGTTTCCTCCCATGTTTCAAAACCATGGATTCCAGGTAAATGAATGCTCTAAATTGCCCCGTATAGTGGATGTGTGTGTGTGGATGTGTGAGTGAGTGTGTGCCCAGCAATGGATTTGCGCCCTGTTCTGGGTGGCGCCCGAAATGTTCTCCCCTGAATGGGCATTGGGTACCCCACCGCACCCCTAGTAGAGGAATATGTAACACATAATTTACATGTCAGTATTATAATAAATTGTGTAAATTAAAAACAGATATCCTTTTTTTAGACATCTCAAGACATTTTGTAAAAATGTTGCCACTATACCTGTGATGTCAAACCAGGTGGGTGTGTTCACCTCCTCCATGGTGATGACTCCAACCATATGGGCCACCGGGTCGTTCTCCATTACACTGAAGGAGAAGAAGCTCTCATCGAAGGCCAGTGGGGTGGCACTGGGCCCAGGTTTGGGGATCCACTCAATGTGCAGACGGCACGTTGATGACTTCTGAGGTCTGCCATTATCCACCGCCTTAATCTGTAACATGCAGCCATACATATATCACATTATATATTTTACTTGAATTGAATTACATTTCAAAAATTATTTTGCCATTTTGCAAACGTGTGCAAATGGAGGGAGAGTCCCCCACTGAGCCTTGGTCCTCCCCAGGTTTCTTCAAAAAAAAAAAAACATCATAACCAGGAGTTTTTTCTTTTTCTTGCCACTGTTGCTTCGGCAACTTCTGTAGGCTACCCTACAGAGAGCACAGAGGGCAGCTTAAAGCTTTTTTGGGGTGGAGTGTTTAGGATCATTATCCTGCTGTAGAAGCCATCCTCTCCTTAACTCTCCTTTTATAAATTAAATTCTCAAATCTTCTACATCAGGCCCAACAGTATCTGGGTAAATTCCTTCTGTTATATAAGCCAATATGCCAGCTCCACTCTCAAGGTGCTGGTTTTCTTTTAATTTCTAGAATTAATAGAATTTCTATTGGCGGTAGAGCACGCTCCCACAAATCGCCTTTCAGTTACTGTTCATGATTTTGAATGACTATCAATCTTTAAAAGTAGGTTATAGTAATAAACAGTAATAATAATACAGTAATAAATTCCCTGTAGATAAAGGTGTTGGTCTCAAGTTTGACATATTGGGTTGGGGTCTGGGATCAGTCTGTGCTGGCATTTCACCTCTTCACACTGCTTATCATTAGTAGAGGGCATGGCACTGAAATTATGCAATTTTTTTTTAAGTCTCTGCCTTTTTTGGTTTTGCTGCTCTAGTCAGTTATGCTGGAGTCACATGCTGCACTGTGTGTCAATCATACTCAGTTTATTACATTATTACTCTGCTCTATTAACTCTAACTGCTTTTCTTGTCTGTTTTTTATGAAGTGTCTTCTGAGGAATCACCCGCTCTTTGTCTATGGCACTGCTGGAGCACTGCGGATGCGAATATTACAGGATGGAACCTGAACTTCTGTTGTACTGGTAGTCCTGGAGGATGGACTCACTAGATTTATATAGTTTATATAATTTATATATGTTGTTGTTGTTGAATACAGACACCTTATCTAAACACTATGTAAGTCTGTGTCCTACACTGTGATGCTGCCCAGCCGTTTAAGGAGGATGAGCCTTGGTCCTCGCAAGGTTTCTTCCTAAGAAAACAACATAACATGGACATTTGTCTTGCCACTGTCACTTTGGGTTGCTTTTTGAAGATTTTATAACATTGTACAGCTGCTTAGTGACAATAAACTGTAAAAAGAGCTACAAAAATAAATTACTTACACTCACTTGAAATAATAATAAATGAACAGAAAAACAGCATCCATTTTAATTCTAACAGTCTGTTACTAACTGTGGTCAAAACACTTGAAACACTCTCTAAGCGTATTTTTTGGACATGTTAATTCAAACATACATTTTGATCTTGCTTAAAGTTTTGGTAAAAAAAAACTAATTAACTAATAACTAACACCCAAAAATTATAATACATTTTTTTGTTGCTGTTTTATACTTTTGTTGGCACCCATACTTTTCAGCGTGCTACCAAACAGCTTGGAGCCCATGGAGGTTGGTTGTTGGGGCTGTTTTTGAGGTGTTGGACTATTTATGAATTCTGCTTTAAAAAACCTGAATCCTTCTCAATCGTAGGCCTTTGGTTAAGGAACCAACCTTGCAATCTGAAGGTCGGCGGTTCGATTCCCAGTCCCACCAAGTACCGTGGCTGAAGTGTTCTTGAGCAAGGCACCCCAATTGCTCCCCGAGCGCCATATACAAGGCTGCTCACCGCTCCGGCCTCGTGTGCTCACTTCACCAGTGTGTGTATTTGTGTATGTTTCAATGCACGGATGGATTAAATGTAAGGGACAAATTCCTCTGTGTAAGTACAGTAGGCAAAATAGATCACGTTATCACGCTATAACTTCTTCTGGTCTCCATTTTTTCACCTTTATGAAGTAAGTCAACAGTTTTTAATTTAGACATTATATAGAATGTCATTAATAAAACACACACACATATTTGTTGTGGTTACTTTGTACTTTTCTGTGTTCCTGTCTGTGGACATGCATGCTCATTTTTCTCAAGGCCATGTTAACACTTATACACTGCAAACACATTAGATGACAGGAACCAATAGCTGGCAAAGTCCAGCATTGAAGAAAACAAAGCCTGCAGCAGAACACCTGCTCGAAACCTGATGCCAGAGAGTACATGCCGGAGGTGTGACTGAGACATCAATGACTACATGCAACAGAAAGTGCTGTTCAGCAAACCACAAATAAAAGAGAGCAGTTTGATACGAAACACTGATGCCTGACAATCGGTACAATTGAAGTGACGCTCCGATTTAATACTTAACATTTAATGTAAAAGACGATGAAATATTTTACTTAATGCAGTATCAGCTTTTATATTGCGAAGTCACCGTTACAGCTAAACCGCTGCCACGATTGGTCGACATTGACACTGAAAATACAATACGTTGACGTCAATGTTTGAAGTCGACACATTGGTTTTGTTTTTATTTGACAGATTTATTAATGTTACATTTTAATTTCTAAAATGCGTCTGTTTAAAGAAATGCTTTTTTCCTCAATGCGCGTAATGTCAGTGAATCTCCAGTCATTGGTTATCGCCACTCAAAAGAATAGTGGCTGCAGCGGAGCCAAAAGACCAACAGTGAGAGGCTTTACAAATGTTTTCAAAGATGAAAGCATCCAAAATATAAAGTTATTTTAAATTGTCTAAAGACAAAAAGGTTATTTGTACACTCTGCAAATCTTTAATGGCATATGCAGCGTGACGCATGAACACCTTATACAAAAGCATGCAGGTGCTCTTCAAAGCCACCATAAGTGTTTCTATTTCTGTTCTTCTTACCTTGAAATTTGCATTAAATTAGTAGCTACTTGAGTAAATGTTTAGATTAGATCCTGAGATTATTCTGTGTCTAATACTGTGTATATAATAAATATAGTTTTAATAAATGAAATCAGCATTACTTCCACTTTTTTAAATATGAAGAACTTGAATTTGAGGTTTTAATAGAAATGTGGATTTCTTTGCGTGACCTATGATAGTGTAACAATATTGTCAAATATATTAATACAAAGAAATACTAAATCATAATAAATAATACATTTAATTCTTACCGTTAAAATGTCATAGTCCCCAGCTGTAGAGACCTTCTTGGAGGAGACCAGGCCCGTTTTGGGTTCAATGAAAAACTTGCCCTGTTCATCACCATCCTCGATGCTGTATGAGATTTCGGCATTTGCACCATGGTCCCGGTCAGAGGCGATGACACGGTACACGGGTTCCCGGCGAGCGGAGCGCTCTTTCTCTACCTTGTCTCGCTCTGGGAGTTTGATTTTATAAACCTTTTCCATGAAGATGGGCCGGTTGTCGTTCTCATCCAGAACTTGCACTATCACACGAACAGTGGTGGAACGAGCCGGAATGCCTTCATCGGTCACTGTTATCTGAAAGGCATAAAGTAAAAAGGATCCAAGAATTACACACTGAGGGGAACCTGCCAAAGCAACAACATAACATTTGTTTGTTTTAAAGAAAATTTCCTGGATGGTTAAAGCATTTAATGTTTGCTATGTTTAAATCACATCGTTAATAAAGTCCCTGCTTTGTTTTCAAGGTTTTTTAAGCTAGGCAGCACGATGGTGTAATGGTTGGCACGTTCGCCTCTCAACTCTGGGGATCCAGGTTCCAATCCCAATCTGGGTGGAGTTTCCATTTTCTCCCCGTGTCCATGTGGGTTTTCTCCATGTTGTCCGGTTTCCTCCCACAGTCCAAAAACATGGATTCAAGGTAAATTAAACCTTGCTCTAAATTGCCCCATAGAGTCAGTGGGTGTGTGTGCCCAGTGATAGTTTGGCCTCTGTCCTGGGTGTCTCTTGACTATCAATCAGAAGGTTGTGAGTTCAAATCCCAGGTCCAATGAAGTTACTGATATGGGTTCTTGAGCAAGAACCTTAACCTTCATTGCTCCAGGATGCTGCATCAACCCTGTGTTCTGATCCCAACCAAGTTTGGATACTTGTAAGTCGTTTTGGATAAAAGCGTCAGCTAAATAACTAAATGTAAAGTGAGAACCCATTAGTTTTTCCAAGGGTATGGTATGTAATCATAATGCCAAGAATCAGCCTTGTATTTATTCAGGAAGACACTGAAGGGGTCTTGCATTTGATGGTGATATTGAACAATAAATCAAATTTAAGAAACGTAAGAAGCACTTTTTCAAGGACATTATAAGGAATGAAGAAGACAAGTTTTAGATCTGTAGGTGCTCAGGAAGACCTCCATGTGCCCCTGGAATCATCTTGCATTCGATGGTAATATGGAGCAAACCATCGAACGTAGGAAGATGAGAAGTACTTAGCTTTTCCAAGGACATCCTAGGGATTCACATTGCCAAATTTTAGCCTTTTAGATACTCGGGATGTGAAGTCAGTCAGTAATTGAGGGCTTTGCCTTTTATTATTTATAGATATGGAGATCTGCAGATAAATTATTCAGTTATGGTAGTTACTAAAAGTAGAAATGCTTGGCTTCTGATGGTACGTCTCCACTGACATGAGTTAATAACCTGAAAGGTAAAAATTTGATCTTTCTTCATAGAGCTGCCTGTCATATCCATTATTCCCTGAATTGCTCAGTATCGGTTTCAAACCCGTTAGATGGACAGACACAAAATCTAGGGGGTTGACAGCTAATGAATCAAGAGTAATTCCTGGCAGAGGACTCTGACTTTAGACTCTAACGACATCTCAAATGAAATGGGTTTCCACTACCATGTGATACTGCATGTTTTTTTGGTCCCTTTTATCCCTCTCATGTCAAATACCCCCTAATCCCCACAGATGTCTGGTGTCAAATTGGACATTTCCATTTAGAGATGAAATGAGATGGTTGAGCAGAGAGAGTGAGAAACGGGACGTTAATGGAGTGTTTCGACAGTACCATCTCAAGAGAACAAGCCGGCTAAAATGCTTGTTATACGTTCAGTGGCCGGAATCAATCCAGGCTCTCGTTTTCTCAGCATCTTGAGGTGAGGCCTTTACAGATTCCTCCAAAATGGAAATACTTTCCTTTGCGATTAGCTGTCACTTTTCGCCAAGCTCTATTGCGCATTAATGTCAATGTGACAGTTTCGTCTCACTGCCTCGTTTCCAGGGACAAATTTAACACAAAAATGAGTAAACATCTTTCCATCTTACAGTCAAGTCTTGTCAATTAACGCATCCTTCTACATAACAGATGCTGGTATCATGTTTGTGGATTCATAAAAAGAAATTATTCACTCTGTAGCAAACAAAGCTTTGTTTATTAAAACATATTCATAGTTGTTACGTGACAAACGTAAAGATGTGTGTATTAAAAAAATTATGACCAAGCAAAAATGCCTTAACACAATAAGGACTGAGCCTCCTTTGGATGACACCATAAACCAGGTGTGCTCACACTTTCCTACCCTGAGATTTACTTTTTCCAGTGGACAGGTCATCATAATCTACCAGGATTTATCTCTTTTTTTAAACTTTAATGTTTAAACCTTTTTACATACATCCTTTTAATATTAATAGTAATTCAAGGCAATCCATAGAAAAAAAAATACTATTTTGATGATTTGCACTGAATGCTGTCAGCCAGGTGTGAGGAGTCTGAACTGTAGCTGGCAGCTGCAAATTCTCAAACAGGCTTCCAAATGATTATCAGTCAGGGTGGAATGATATCTGGATTTCATTACTTTCATGTGGACAAAGGGATTATTTATATAAGGAGGTTGATCCAAAAAAAGTTCTGTCAAACATGTGGCACATTTTCTTATGTTTGGATACTTTTCTTTAGCCAGCAGGTTCCAAAACTGCCCAACAGAGGTCTTTGACTTTATTTAAATTTGAAACGGAAATTTCTGTCGACACATCCATCACTTCTGTATGTTTCTTTGTTATTTTTTTGAGACGTGATTGTGGCAGGGGCATGGCCATGCCAATTTGTAAATGGCGTGACATCCAGCTATAACACTGTACACTATTTTAATATACTATTTTAGTATAGATGCTGCACAACTGCACAAACCCCTGTTAAGATCCATTCCCTCACCTGCTTCCCTGGCTCCGCCTCTCATTCAATAATAAGTGGTTGATTGTAGTGCGGATATCACAGTTCATTTTTTTTTTTGCTTTTTTAACCACAATATGTACTCACAAAAAATCAATTAAAGCTGATCTTTATTAGAAAGTTTGGTCATAAAACAGAAAAAAATCTGTTGAAGTCCTGAGAGACTAAGCGACTCAGTAAGACCAAGTGAAAAAAACAAGGAAACACACTGACTTCTGGGCTTAATAAAGCCTTCTGCTGGAGAGATAGTGCCTCTGGAGCAGTTGGAGGTGATAATCTGAAGTCAGACTCAGTCGGTTTGGTGCATGAGCGGCTTTTCCATTAAGCCAGTCACACACCATTTGGTGTTGATTGCTATTAATGACGTGATGTTTTTCTTTTCCAAAGCCTGGTCTTGTTTAGGCCACCAAAGCAAAACGGATTAATTAAACCTTCTAATCCCGTCACTATTAATTAACTGTTGGCTGTTTGTGACATTTTACTGACTTCCTGCATTTTTTATAAGAACAAATCTGCATATGAATTTTGAATAATAGAAATAAACGAGATTTGGTTGAGTGAGAACTGAACTGCCTTACATTAGTGCAAAATTATTCCTAACATTTAATGGAAATAAAGTGGCAATAAATCTTTCAAGTTTTTTTTTAAAGTTTGCTAATGATCCATCAAAATGTGTGCAGTAAATAGTTAAGTTGTCCTTTCTTACATGTTGTTATATCAATATATCGGCACACTGGGTCTGAGCAGGATTTTTAAATCACCAACACATTCTGTGGTTAAAAGTTCAGGACCAAATATGTTTTCTTTTGTGCACATTTTCCCCTTGTTCAGTCAATACTCTAAAGAGCAAGGTTTTAACAGTCCTAAAAGTAGGCAGCACAGTGGTTTAGTGGTAGCACGTTCGTCTTTCAGCATTGAGAATTTCTGATTCGAATCAAGATCTGGGTGGAATTTCCATGTTCTCCCTGTGCCTACGTAAGTTTTCTTTGGGTTCTCCAGTTTTCTCTCCAAAAACATGGATTTAACATGTTTAAGAAAGTTCTGATATTCTTAATGTTGTATCTACAGAATCTGCAGAATGAAATTTATCTTTACAAATTATTTTACTAGCAAATGTGACTAACAAGCTAAATGGACATTACAATACAAAACTAACCTAACAACAACCCCACTGACGAACCCAAATGGTGTGGGGTGGTGGTGCTGGAGGAGACAGGTAGAGCCGCGGCACTGATCAGGGCGATTGATTAGCACACGTAAAATGGCTCGGTCTAATTACCGTGTGCCACTTTATAAGCTATGACATCCCACACCACAGGCGGCACGGAGGCTTAGTAGTTGGCACGTTTGCCTCTCAGCGCTGTGGACTCCCGGTTCGAATCCCAATCTGGGTGGATTTCCATGTTCTCCAAGTGGCTGCGTGGGTTTTCTCCAGGTTCTCCGGTTTCCTCCCACTGTACAAAACCATGGATTCCAGGTAAATTGAATGCTCTAAATTGCCCTGTATAGTGTGTGGATGTGTGAGTGAGTGTGCACCCAGGGATGGATTGGCGCCCTGTCCTGGGTGTATCTTCCCAACGCCCGAGACGTTCTCCCCTGGATGGGCATGGGGAACCACGAACCTAGTGGATGTTCATGGATGGATGAAACACATTGATATCTCAAAATCACAAACACTGGCCAAATGCTACCCACCTAAAAAAAATCCGATGGCAAAAAAAGAAAAACCCATCGCCGTCCACAATGCAAAAAATATATATGGCGTATCAGGAGACAACAAAATAATAAAAAAAAGCCTAATTGCACCGTCGCTTCACTGAGAAACTTTATATTCCTAAATGAAGGAAACTGGGGAGATATAAACAGATTAGTGATGTAGAGGTGACTGTTATCTGACACCTGTCACATACTGTAATGTACAATAAGAAGCCCAGCGTGACACGGATTCTAATAATCCACACAGCAGTCTCATGCTCCCCTAAGCATCATAATAGTCTGCGCCGTCTCACTTTCTCTTTAGGGAAATGCTCGCGAGCAGATGTTATCTTTTTCCACCGCCATTTCTGTTTTTATAAAGGTGTGGGAGGAAAGCCCAATGTCAGGAGAACTAAAAACCCTGAGTGCGTCCTCAGCGCCGCATACGGTACATGATTATCACGGACTGTCTCATTTTCCTGCGTATGTTGCAGATTACTCTGAGGAAAGCTTTATAAAGGGCAACAAGAGCTGTTCTGGCTTTACATCGA
This sequence comes from Xyliphius kryptos, assembly GCA_025769995.1. NCBI lineage: Eukaryota > Metazoa > Chordata > Actinopteri > Siluriformes > Aspredinidae > Xyliphius > Xyliphius kryptos. The sequence goes on along the minus strand of JAOUQT010006127.1, from coordinate 871 downwards.
GCGATGTGTCAGAGATATTGATTTTAGCCTTCAAGCCGTTGTTTACAGGGACTTCAGCTATTTGGTAAGTTAAAAGACTCCCGGTGGACTCCTAACAGCCACCTGACAAAACTGGAGCAACTGGAAATCCTAAATAAATCACAATTCCAAGGGGCGTCCATTCAGATCTTAATCATGAGGACACAGGCTGTTAGAGAGAGAGACAGGCCGAGTGAGGACCCCATGTGATAAAAAGTGATCTATTTTACCGACTGTACTTACACACAGAGGAATTTGTCCTCCACATTTAACCCATCCGTGCAGTACATATAAATATACACACTGGTGAAGTGAGTCCACGTGCCCGGAGCGGTGGGCAGCCTTGGGGAGCAATTGGAGGTTGGGTACCTTGCTCAAGGGCACTTTAGCCATAGTACTTGGTGGGAATGGGAATCGAACCGGCAACCTTCTGATTCCTTAACCACAAGCCTACGACTGCCCCGAATGGACAGGATGGAAATGGCTCAGAACCACGGTTCTTTTAAAACAATTTGGGCGAAAATGCTGCGAAGGACGAAAATATATGATGAGTCACGTTGGTATATATTTTCTGGAAATGTCTCAAAGCCGGGCCGCACGGTGGCTCGGTGGTTAGCACATTCACCTCTCAGCGCTGGGGGTTCCTGGTTCGAATTCCTATCTGGGTGGAGTTTGCATGTTCTCCCCGTGTCTGCCTGGGTTTTCTCCGGGTTCCCTCCCACATCCCAAAAACATGAAGGTAAATTGAATGCTCTAAATTGCCCTGTATAGTGTGAGTGTGTGTGTGGATGTGTGAGTGAGTGTGTGCCCAGCGATGGATTGGCGCCCTGTCCTGGGTGTATCTGCCCAGCGC
>JAOUQT010006126.1:0-23043 GCA_025769995.1 Xyliphius kryptos | reverse complement strand
TTTAGAATATATGCAACTCATGAAATATGTTTAAAATACTGCTCTTTAACTCCTGTTAGGATACATTCACATAGGACAACATAGTGACCTTGACATTTAGGAAATTGTGTGTTGTTCTCTAATTTTGATCTCCAGTGTATGTTTCCTTGATAAAATCTCCATATTCAGAGAACCATCTTTGTCTATGTTGTAGGGGAGCTTTTTCTGAGGTCTTTATGGTGAAGGAGCGAAAAACTGGGAAGCTTTTTGCCATGAAGTGTGTGAAAAAGAAAAACAAAAGGGATGTCATCTTGGAAAATGAGATTGCCGTGTTACGGAGGTAAAACTTTTGAATTTTTAATATTCCGTAGTAAAGGTTATTTAAAACTTGATTTCTCAGTGGAACACCTTGAGTTTACACATTATGTTTAATGAGTTTAACAGTTATTTTAACCTCATAAGGAGTTTTAAGGTCCTTTAAAGCATTTTCCCCATAATAACCGAATAAGTAAAAACTTAGGGTTTTGCATTACTGATTGCTAGATCTGTCTTACATAAAATTGTATGATGAACTACTTTTTTTTTCACTTTGGTATCAAATGTTTTTATTACTCTTTTACCAAATCAGCATATTTCTTACTTATCTTACAGTCTATGTAATATATGTATTCTGCTATAATAAAAGGCTTATTTACATAACATTTCTAAAGGGGTTTTTGGTAACTCATTACATGAATCGAGTTTTCATTATGCATTATTGGCACATTTATATAAAGCTTCATAAAGTATGAACATAATGCTTTAAAGTACTTGTCATAAGCCTTTGTTAATGTCCAATGATATAACAACACTCATAAAGTAAGAACATGATGCCATAAGGCTTTATATCACAAAGGGACATAATGTTTGAAAAATTATATACTATATTTTAACTCTTCATTAACTTATTATAGAGCCCAGTGACATGACATGAAGCCTTCTAATGCTTGTGATGAATGTGTGATTTTTCTGAAAATGACCTTATAAGTGCTCCTAACTGTTTATAAAAGCTTATAAGCTCTCTTTACAGGCATAAAGTGTTGTCAATAGTTACCTCTTTCAAAGAGACTGCATACATAGTAGTACATAATTTATAAAAGCTTATAAATGCTCTTCACAGACTTTCAGTATAGTGTAATCGTCTTGTTTTAAGTAAGAATGTCTAAACATCCAAAGAATCAAAAGTTGGAATAAATTCATTTTATAATGCATTGTCACTTTGGGTTTCAAAGCCTTATGGCAAATTGTTATAACACTTTATTATTATGAACATTAATAACCATTAACAAAGGCTTATGACAAATGTTATAAAGCGTTATGAATAATTTTTAAAGCTTTCTGAATATACTTATAATGCATTAGGAATACTGGATTTATAAAAAGTGTTACCGGATTGTTTTGATAACCTCATGTTTGATCCTATGATACACATCATAGGACATAGAAGGCATACACAAACGCTATGGAAGGCAGTAAACATCCTTTGTTTTTTATTATTTTAGAATTAAACATGACAATGTGGTGGGATTGGAAGATTTCTATGAAAGTCGCACCCATTATTACCTTGTCATGCAGCTGTAAGTACTATGAATATCATAATGTTTGTTTCTTGATTGTCCTGTTAGCTGCTTTTTAAATTCATATTGTGTCTTTGCAGGGTTTCTGGTGGGGAACTTTTTGATCGTATCCTAGAACGTGGTGTGTACTCAGAGAAGGATGCCAGTTTAGTAATAAGGCAGGTGTTGGAAGGAGTGAACTACCTGCATAAAAATGGCATAGTACACCGTGACCTCAAGGTGCAAACACACATACACATGCACGCCCACAAAAAACAGCGGTGTTTTAATGCATTGCAACAATACTACATAGACCACAATTTATTTTAGTGAAGATTTATCCAAACTTTAACTTTAAAACAGAGGATCATTAAAAAATGTTTGTCATAGTGACAACACTTTCTCATTTTGGTTCTTACAACATACATGTGGATCATAATTGTGCACAACGCCTTATCCCTGTTTCATTTAATGATATAAGGAATTGAAAGTAGAACATAAACTTTTATGGGAAACCAATAAATAATTGCATGTATAAATTGAGATTTGCACACACAAATATTAATACATACAGGGTGAACGCTACATAAATCAATTTACTGTAACTCATTTTTAACATTACATTCAATTATTTTATTTGTTACAGATAAAATCCATATCACAAATGTATAAAATCAAGCGCCTTGCTATCGATTTTAGACAATGTATGGGAAGAGTTCAGGGATAGTCTTGTATTTTTCTGTGCCCCACTACACAAAGCAAGGTCCATTAACACATGAGTTTGATATTAAAAAACTGGTCTTCCTTAAACACATTCCCAATAAATTCTTCAGGATAACCTGAAACAAATATTGCGAGGCAGGACCTCAGTGTCTGACTGCACAAATGTGACTGGATGGCCAAAAATTCAAAGAAAATGTTTTAAAGACTGTATAATATTTTTTCTCGAAGAGTCGAAGCCATAGCAACAGAAAAAAAATCTAAATAAGATAAAAACAGGTTTAATTTAGTGCATTTATGTACTTTATATGTATTCATTAATTCCATTCTTAAGATTAATATAATTATTTAGTAAGTATAATTCTAATATAAAAATGTTTATGTTCTTATTTTATTGTTGATATCGACTGAATACTGTCATGTGACCGTGTCAGTGTCTGTCAAAAATAGTTCTGTATCATGGAGACGTGGTAATCTCAATTGCCTGTAAAAAAAGTTGGCAATCAAAGGAAGGAAAAGGACACATTGAGACACTTGTTGCCCGCTAAAGCAACAACAAATACTACTATTAAAATGTAAATACAACTGGAGGCTTATGCAAAGTGTAGTGTAGTGCTGCTTTTCGGTAAAACACCATTTCTTAACGATGTTGTGTACATGCTAACTAAATTAATGAATGAATAAATAATTTGGTAACACTAAAACATAAATCTGGTTTACATAAAGCATTATTAACACATTTAGAAAGCTTTGAAAAGTATTCATAATCCTGTTTAATATTGTCGTAAACCTTTGTTAATGTCTATGGATGTACGTAGCCAAGCTCATTAAGTGTTATAAGAACACGGTTTTACAACACAAAGTGACAAAATGCATCCTAAATTATATATTTTAGCTGTTCATCAACATATGATAAAGACCAGTGACATTTAAACATTGTGGTTTTTCTGAAAAGGACTTTATAAGTGCTCTTAACTACTTTTAAAGGCTTATAAGCTTTATACGCATTAAGTAAAGTGTTGTCAATAATTACCTCTTTAAAGGAGAATGCATACATAACATACATAAAAGCTTCTAAATGCTTTTAACAGACTTTAAGTTAAGTGTTATCATCTTGCTTTGAGTAAGAATGTCTAAGCAGCCAAAGAATCAAAAGTTTAAATAAGTTAATATTATGCATTATGTCACTTTGTGTTATGAAGCCTTTTGTCAAATTGTTATAACAATTCATGACTAATTATGAACATCTATGTACATTAACAAATGATTATGACACGTTATAGAGCATTGTGAATACTTTTTAAAGCTTTATAATTGCAGTTTTGATGCGTTATAAATATAAGGTATATTATAATGCATTATGCTTCTTATAATATTATCAGAATGCATTATGTTCTAACAATTTATTACTATGATTATAAACATCTAAATACAGTACATTAACAAATTCTTATGACAAATGTTTTAAAGCATTACTTTATGAAGGTTTATGAATGCAGTCATAATGTATTATGAATACCGAATTCATAGAAAGTGTTACCAATAATTTTATTGTTCAATCGCTTTTTAATATTTATAATTTTTATTGTCCCAACAGCCTGAAAACTTGTTATACTACAGTGCAGAAGAGAAGTCCAAGATAATGATCAGTGATTTTGGTCTTTCCAAGATAGAAGAAAGTGGGATTATGTCTACAGCCTGTGGTACTCCAGGATATGTTGGTAAGTACCACTGATGTGGTGTGGACATGTTCCGGACAAACTGCTGTTGGATTATTAACCTGAAACCTAAGGTTATAGGTTTTAAAATGTGTGTTGTATTATTTTAGTACATGGTTTCAATAAATCTTTAAATTCTGCTATTGAATACACTCAACTTTTATTTTCTTCTATCTGTTTTATCTTGTATGCAGCTCCTGAGGTTCTGGCTCAAAAACCCTACAGTAAAGCAGTGGACTGCTGGTCTATCGGAGTCATTACCTACATCCTGTAAGCAGAATTACCGGTGTTGTTATTACTACTTCTAAGTAATTACAGTCATTAGAGCCAAGTCACTCTAACAAAATCATGCTATCAACCTACATGGTAAAAGCTGAAGTGACCTTGGTACTTTACATATTACATAAAGAATAGTATAGCAGGTAAAGCCTTAGGAAACGTGGATCCTGATTAAAGAGATGGGATTATAATACAGCAGTTTCTGAGTACCTCGTTACACAATCGCCTGTTTTAGCCTTCATCCAGTTTAAATGTTCTTGGTAAGGCTAAGGCCTTGTTGTCGATGTGCTTAGAGCTCCCACTAGTGGATAAACCACGAATTGCTTTTCATGTGCTATTATAAAGCCCAACATTGTACTTTTGTATTTATTGTTGATGCCACATTGGGTTTCCATTTAAGTAAGGCTATAAAACACAATTTTTTGTAATTTTTATTTAAAAAAAAAAAAAAAAAAACCACACTATTTTACGATAATTATAAAAATGTTAACAAATTAATAAATTGATTTTAATTAACAATTAATTATTAATGGCATATTAATCAGTAGGAAATAGGATACGTTAGATCTTTATAATGACTATGTACCCAGCAATGTATTAGTGTTAAGTCCTGGGGAAACTCAGCGTCCCAAACTTTGTTCCCTTGATTGGCATGAGGAGCCCCCTGTGACTCTAATATAGGATTAAGTGATCAAGATAATATGGTATAATAATCAGGATTACTTTAAAGTTAAAAATCAAGGGTTTATAAAGAAAATAGTCACATTATGTTTGTATACAATAAATGTAAATTAAAATATTTGGCACAACATTATAAATTTAAAACTGACATTTTAGCAACTGTTACGCTAACATGACCATGTAAGTAAATTAAAAAACATTTACATTTAGTCATTTAGCAGACACTTTTATCCAAAGCAATTTACAAATAAGATAACAACACAAGTCAGTAGTTTTAGGATATATATTGAGGATTATATTTCTATAATATGCCATTAATTTTTACATATATTTTATATCTTTTGTTCCAGGCTTTGTGGATATCCTCCCTTTTATGAGGAGTCTGAGACTCGTCTTTTCTCAAAGATCATGAAGGCCCAGTATGAGTTTGACTCTCCTTTCTGGGATGACATCTCTGATTCTGGTAATTGTTTTTTCCTTTTAGTGTGCATACTTAAAAAGTTTGCCATTATTATGTACAATATACTTTTAAATCTACGTATTGTGCATAAAACCACAATACAGCATGTTAATACATCATATTTATCTGCTGTGTTTTTAGCTAAGGACTTCATCCGCAACATGATGCAGAAGAATCCTAATTCACGCTTCACAACAGATCAAGCTCTTAGGCATTCCTGGTAATTTTCATTTATTTGATAATAAAAGCAAGATAATACTTGAGATAATGATGCTACAAAAAAATATAGGGTAACAGTCCACAAATCAGGTTACCTTAATCTTTTTATATACCACAATTGTTTTCTTAACATTCTCTTAGTCAGTCGATTATTTGTATGTTCTGGAGAGCAAAAATGATTTTAAACGGTTTGCATAAAGACTTTTTAAATGCAGGGTGTAGTGACAGAGAGCCATTTACATTAAATCTTTGACGAGGAAATTACAAAAATCAATAGAGATATTATTTTCGTTCTAATTGTTATTAATATATCATTTTTATTTTCAAAGTAATCCATAAACTGTATGTTGTACCATTTAAATTCATTCATGATCTTCCACCCAATCCTCTATGAGGATTGTGTGGGGCGTCCAGAGAAGAACGTCTTGGGTGCTGATACAGATACAGCCAGGACAGGGTGCCAACCTATCGCTGGGCACACTCACACTCACTCACACAAACACACACTATATGGGGGAATTTAGAGCATTCAACCCGAAGGAAATCCACGTGGACACAGGGAGACCATGGCAACTTCACCCACACTGGGATTTTAACCCCAACGCTGAGAGATGAACGTGCTAACCACTCAGTCTCCGTGTCGCCCACAATTTAAATAATTAATTTCAAAATGATGAAAAGTGATTCAGCAAAACTTAATTTATTTTGCATTATTTATTTGACTTTAGACAAGTATTTACTTGGATAAATGTAACTTTGTTAGAGTGACCTGGTGTGGCCGTTGGCTTGCACTTTGCCCAAATCCCTATCACATACTCTGTCTGCAGCTGATAGTGCAGTCTCGCTCTGCCACCTTCCAACTGTATAATCTGTTTTTCATTTTGCTTACAGGGTAAAATCAACTGGTCGTTGTTTCCCACAATAATGTACAAGGCTAATAAAAATACAATAATATTCATTAATTCATTATCTTTCGATTAATCGTCTACGAGGTTCGCGGTGGGGTACCTTATGTCCATCCAGGGGAGAATGCTTTGGGTGCTGGGCAGGTACAACCAGGACAGGGCGCCAATCTATCGCTGGGCACACTCATTCACACAGACTATATGGGGCAATTTAGAGCAGTCAATTTACCCTGAATCCATGTTTTTGGAAATGTATGAAATGTATATTTTTGGAAATATATATTTGAAATGACAACCTTATAGTGGCAGCAGACCATTGCTAATTACCTAACATTCTGTTGAACCTACAGTCAGTATGAGTACAGGAGATATTTTTGTAGTGGGGTGTAGGACAAAACTTGTTTCAATATTAATTTTACTTGAACTTAGTTTTACATATTGACTTAGACACTAAATCAGGTCTGAGATGTCCTTTTTCCAGTAGACAGGAAAAATGCCCCCAAAAAATAGCTGTTAAATATGTGGCACATTTTCTTATGTTTGGATACCTTTTTTAATTTATGGCCATGCACTGGTTTGTAAATGGTGAGTGTCCACGTGTACTCACATGTGCCTCCATATCTGTAACCTGTGGAGTGTTCCACAACAATCTGCAAATGTGCTTTGTGCGATTGACATATAAGACATGCCTGCACTAAAATTGTAATACTATGACTTAAAAAAATGTCAGCTGGATGAGATTTGGCTGTTTAGTTTCTTATAATACATAAAATTATAAATATACACATAAAAAATACACCCGTTATAAATCTAATGTATAATAATAATAATAATCTGGTCAATGTAGTCAACTGAGTTCTAGAAGAATTTTTTTGTGGCATGTTATTAGTATTTACATTTACAGAGAGTTACAGTTATTAGACTTATAAAGACTCTTTAAACATACAGGCTGTTGTGTGATGACACTGTTTTGCATTAAACAATTTAGAAATCCTTTGACTTTTGTTTTTGCCCCAGGATTATTGGAAAGACCGCCCAAAATCGTGATATCTACCATTCTGTCAGTGCACAGATCCAGAAAAACTTTGCCAAGTCCAAGTGGAAGGTAAGGCTATCCTGTCTCTAAAGGCTGGTTTTCTTTCTTGACTATCCTCAGTGGCGTAATTCATCTAATCTCTGACCCGGTTACGCAACATACTGTCAGACATGGTCATTTTAAAGACAAATACACAAACACCCCGCTCTTTTTGTTATTTTGAAGTTGCACTGTTTGCTTGAAACGGGTATTATTATACTAGAAATAATCTCTGCCACATTTGTGTTTTCCAGCAAGCGTTTAATGCCACTGTGGCTATTAACCACATGAAGAAGCTCCAACTTGCTCATTCCGAGGCCTCATGTAATAAGTATAGCCAGAATCTGGCATCACTGCCAGACATTAGAGTCATTTCAACGTACAGCTCTGAAGCAACAGACAAGATTCTGCTCCCAGACAAACAGGATCCCAGTGGCAACCTGCCCAGCAGTTTTCCTGCCATGGCCGTTCCAGCTTTTTCCTCAGAAATGAAGAGTCAGTACCATCTGCCTAAAGTTTGCCATAGTGTTACACTCACGGTGACTGAGAAGAGCAAGCATGTGTACCATTCAGAACCTGCAAATCTAAATGGGTATGGAGTTTTTTCAGTCTGAGAAAATTAGTCAAATGCACAATTACCTATTTTTTTTAAATGCTTCATATTGCCCCACTGTTCTTTTGCAAGTAGACAACCTCTGTACAACTTCTTGCTGCTAAGTCAACAATATGGCCATGTTTTAGACATTATAACAGACAAATTTTATTAATTTGTCTGTAAAATCTATTATATTAAACGAAATGTTATCAAATGATAACCCTCTATATATATAATTGTTCTATACATATTTTATTTAGTTCAAGAAATCACAGTAAAAGAAATACTGATACCGCTACAATAACTTGATTAATAACTAATTTCCTACCTGTACAGGTGTGGGAAAAGAGGGACCAATCGGAGTGGAGAGAAATTCCAGACTGGTGTCTGCTCTCTCATGTAAATGTTCAAGACGGCATTATGACTGAACGTCAAAAAGGTAATAATTACATTGCAGCATGTCAATAGACCAAAAACACGTCCTGATTAGATGAAAATGTCTTTAAGTTTTAAAATCAAAGGATTTTTATAAAGAATGGACATATATTTTATAGTGTTAGAAATTATGGTCTGCTACCACACCACGGTAAAAGTAGAAATACACTAGCAAGGCCAGACTGGGGATAAAGTAAGGCTGTTAAATCAATGCATACCATACAGCAGGCTCCCAATACATCAATCACGATCAACCAGTCAGTCGTACAGTGCAAGTTGGTAGATCACTGTGGAACACGCCACAGGTTTGAGAAAAGAAGGACGTGGGGGACAGGCAATTATCTCGGTTAACTGAGCTCATCTGCAATTTAATTATAACAGTATCAGCCTCAATCGTGTCTCGTTTAAATGCACGGGGCATTTTAACTGCTTAAGATAGTGGGTATGTTAAGGTAATTGACTGGTAAACTTGTGGGATAAGACTTTAAACAAGGCTTTCAATATTTTAATTCGAATAAGCCGTTTTCAACGTTCATGTGTTTTAAATTTCCTGAACTTCCTGGCTTCCTGTGGCTGCCCGCATTCAGTACAAGCTACTGACTCTGGCCTACAAGACAGGTTCTGCCCCCTCTTGCCTTTAATCCATCTTTTCTAAATACACTTGGACTTGTTCACTGCTCTCTAATGTCGCCTGGTGATTCCAATTCACTGCTACCACTGCTAAATGGTGGAACGACCTTTTTAACACCATCTGTAAGGTTAAGTCACTCAGCATTTTTAGAAAACTTCTCAAAACACACTTTTTCCACAGACACTTGCTATAAAAAAAATTAATGGAAAAAAAGCCAGATCGAGTAATGTGCAGGGTTGATGGTATTACAGTGTAGCTAGTTTTTTCCTAAACTACTGACTTGTGGTGTTATCTCATGTGTAATTCGCTTTGGATAAAAGCATCTGCTAAATGAGTGGATTACCTTGTATTGCTAATATGTGTAAAAATGTTTGAGCGTGATCAGAGTAGGATTATGGATTATAGATTATGATCTACTTTACTCTACATACAAACCCTATTTCCAGAAACATTAAGACAGTTTTTAAAAACACAATTAAAACTAAAAATTAGCTAATAACTAACCTGTGTTTTACATGCTAAATGGCATATTGAATATTGATACTGTTTTTAATCACAAATAATTGTAATTGTAAAGTATAATCAGTTTAGAAACTGACGCCTGCAACACACTCACAAAGTTGGAACAGTGGCAAAATAGGACTGAAAAGATTATTGTGTCACCATTCTGGAAGGTTACCCAATTAGCACCAGGTAATAAGTATTACTAACAAGTATGTTTATTAGTACCAATTAAAGGAACATTAAATAAAAACTTTGCTTATGAATGGTCATGGTTTAAAATTTGATCAGATTTTTAAAAAATGTTTTAAAAAAAAGTTTTTGTTTACAATCTCCCTGATATATTAACATAAAGAGACCTTTTGTGTTGTTTTTTCTTTCCGTTTAAAGAAGAAAAATTAGTGACTAATTACACATACATAATTTTTTACACTGTTTGCAGGAAACGTTATCACGCTCCAAGAAGGGGCTTGTTCATGTATATTCAACTAATAGAATTAGGTTATTATATCAATTGCATTTTAGTACATTACATTTTCTTTTATCCAAAGTGACTTACAAGTATCTCACTTAATAGTTGGGGTCAGAACACGGGGTTAAATATAAAATCCCTGGAGCAACTGGGGTTAAATGTCTTGCTCAAGGACCCATAATGGTAACTTTAGTAGACCTGGGATTGAAACCCACAACCCATAGATTGCTAGCCCAACACCCTAGCCACTAATTTACCGCACCCATTTCAGTAAGTATCCTAACTTTTCTGAGGATAATACTTCATATATTTGTACATTTTGCATTATATATATTCTTTTAGACTTTTTTCCTTTTGTCTGTCCTCACAGATGTGTGACCTGTCATTTGATTACTAGCTGCATAAAGTTGGCACATCCTGTTGCTTTTGGGATCAAGTTTTGGACAATGACAATTGATCTGACCTCTGGTGTGATGTAACATGTCCGCACTATGCTGAGCTTTAGAAGCGAGTTGTGTCAAAAACCTCTGATGTGACTATAGCTGAGTTCATGTAATTTTTTGTTACTCAATTTTATCCAGTATCCAGAGGTTGTCTGTTATTCCATATGACCTTTTTGGTAATATTACCATTTTGTAACTAATTTTCTCATTTATGTTCAGTTTTTTTAGCCTCTGATGATATGTTTAATTGGATCTAGTGGAATTACCTACTGTTTTGCTTAAGTTTAAGTTTATCGAGTATATATATATATATATATATATATATATATATAGATAGATAGATATAGATATATATATAATTGTTAGTTAAAGAATTATGCTTTAGATGTATAATGTTATTGTGATCGATTCATCAATCGCATTCCCTTATGAGTCTGGTTCCTCTCAAGGTTTCTTCCTTACTCATCTGGGATAAAACATTTTATATAAAGCCGCTTTGAGACAATGTCTATTGTTAAAGGCTCTTTTTAAATAAAATCGAATTGAATCGAACAAATGGCTCTATTATAGTGTTAAATATGTTATGGTACCACTGGGTAGGACCCAAGCATAAGAGCTGAGAAATAACGGGGCTAGACATGACATAACAGAAAAAACTATTTTATTTAATAAAGAAACATAAATAAACAAAGACAAGGTGAACACCTGAAAAAAAAAACAGATACAGAATACAAAAAACTCAGTGAAAAATTGGGCGTGGCTGCTCGCACACAAAACACACACACAGCAAAAAACATTAAATGGAGGTGTACCTGCCGGTCAGGGAATGCGCTAAAGATATACACACAAACAAAACACAGACAGCGCTTAGCCCGAGATAGGGAAGCACTCAGACACAAGAACACACACAAACACAAAAAAGAGGGGAGAACAGAAATAGTGGGAACCTGGAAAAATAGCAAATGAAACTGAGAAGGAAAAATTAGCCAGAGAGATAATGAGCGAGCATGATGCAACTCTCCCTTGGTGGCTCTCGCATGTTCTAAAGGAAAAATGGTGCGTATGGCACTCAAAAGAGGGAGAAATAAGGGGAAAACTTGCAGTAATCGCACCTACGTACCTGTCCCTGCCTCAGATTACCTCCAGTTGGTTAGCCTGTACCTCCTTGCCGCTATTCGGGTCAGAGTACCATCAACCCTAAATACTCAGACAGTGGAGAGAGAGATAAAACAAATAATGTGACACCGGAGTTTGGGTTCTGAGCTGCTTAAATAACACCAGACTCAGGTGTGGCCGTTTCTCTAGGCGCCTCAAATGCTAGTAGCGTTGTCTGACCTCTAATAGTGTTTGTGATTACAAATGACACTAATATAGTGGTAAATAGTAATTGTGATTACAAATGACACTAATATAGTGGTAAATAGTAATTGTGATTACAAATGACACTAGTATAGTGGTAATAGTAATTGTGATTAGAAATAACACTAGTATAGTGGCAAATAGTGATTGTAATTAAAAATAAGAGTAAAATAGTGGTAAATAGTGATTGTGATTACAAATACAGTAACACTAGCTTTGTGGTAATTAATGATTGTGATTACAAATGACACTAGCATAGTGGTAAATAGTAATATGATTACTAACAGCACTAGCATAGTGGTGAATAGTAATTGTGATTACAAATAACACTAGTATTATTGGTAAATAGTTCATAGTAATTTGATTATAAATGAAACTAAAATAATGTTAAATACTAGGGATGAGTGAGTACACCAATATCTGTATCTGTATCTGTTCAACCATCTAAAGTATCTGCATCTGTATCTGAATCGGATGTGGTTTAACCATGTGTGTGGGGCTTAAATCTGTACATTATTTGAAGTCTGAATTGATATGGATTGATCAGAAGTTGCTATATGTATTGTTTATTTGAAAAGTATCAACAGAACAGCCAGTTACAAAATTAATATAACTATTTACAGAACAAGTTTTTTATTATTTTTTAAAATTATTTTTAACTGCATGAATGAGGCTGCATGAACAAGAGTTGTCATACTCAACATGCAGCCATGTACAATAAAAATATGAATATAGGCTAAGGTTACTTTGTGTATTTAGCTGTGTGTGTGTCTAAGTGGACAGTAAGACTTTTTTTAATAAAAGGTGTGAATTTTGTAATTCCTGCCAATGTTCATTGATGGCACACAAGGTGGAACACAGCTCTGGTTGCAGAGATATGTTTATGGGGGGGCAGGAGGTCTGTGTGACTGGCCTATTACAGATCATGAAGACAGTCAGTTACCCAATGAGGATTTTCCTTTAGCATGAGGACAGTTATTTATGAGTTTTACTTGTATCATGCTCGGACTTGTCAAAAATGCTTTATTCGTACTGGATACTCGTCTGAAACGGGGAACAGCTCTAGTAAATAGTGACTGGGTTTGAGCTGTACACCCCTTTTTGGGGTGTCTTATTTGTCTGTTGCTCTAGGGTGTGAGACTATTGGTTAGGTCAAGACTTGCAAGATTTGTAAAAGCTATGTTTGGCAGCCATTTTATATAAATATGAAAAGTAATCACATTAATTTTATGTTAATTATTGGATTATAACAATTGTATTGCCTAGTATAGCAACATGGATTTTTGGCTATTTTTGCGTGATGCCCTGACATGATGAAATCCTGATTTCTGACTGGACATTCTGAAAAGATTGATACCACGTAAGAAATGTACAGGGTGGGCCATTTATATGAACCTAATAAACCTAAATAATATAATAATGTTGGTGATATTACCTTCCTGTTTGTGGCACATTAGTATATGGGAGGGGGAAAACTTTTCAGTATGGGTGGTGACTATGGCGGCCAGTTTGAAGTCGGCCATTTTGGATCCAACTTAGGTTTTTTCAATGGGAAGAGGGTCATTTGACACAGCGTTTTTCAAGCAAAACAACAGTGTGCTTGGTTTTAATGTATCTTTATTCTTTCATGAGTTATTTACAAGCTTCTCTTTTTTTACAGCCATTCACATGTCGCAGACGTTAACACGTGAGAAGCGGATAGAAATTGGATTGATATCTGGTGAATGCAGTACCCAAGTGACTGCAGCAGATTTCAATGCAAGACGCCCTACGAGACCACCCATCTCACATGTTACAGTTACTAAACTGTTTGCCAAGTTTCGTAAAAATGGTTCGGTGTTGAATTTGCCAAAATGTGGACGCATGAAAACTGTCACTAAAAAAGAAACATCAGTGGCAGTCCTAGCCCACAGCGTAGCACTCGCCGCATGTCATCAGTGGCATCAGTCAAAAATCCCTTCAGAGGATATTAGCTACTCACAAACACGATTACAAACTCCAGCTGCTGCAGCATCTCAACGGGGATGATCCAGATCGGAGCACTGAATTTGCAGAATGGGCAAAACAAAAATTGTTGAATGGCTTCAAGGTCTCCCGATCTGACCACCTTAGACTTTTATCTTTGGGGTCATCTGAAGCACCTGAAACTACAGATACAGAAGACTGTGCTCGCATTTCTTCTGCTGTGTTGCTATTAGTGTATAAACAGTGGAAGAAGAGGGTTGCATTGACAATCCAACACAATTGGCAGCACTTTGAACACATTTTATAAGTAGTCAGAAACTTAAATAACTCAAAAAAGAATAAAGTTACGTTAAAACCATAAGTTTTCTCATGAAATTCTCAATAAGTTTGACGTGTCACATGACCCTTTTTCCATTGAAAAACTAAATTTGGATTCATCTTTCCCCCTAGCTTATACTAATGTGTCACAAACAGTAAGTTAATATCACCAACCATTCCCATTTTATTTAGGTGTATCCATATAAATGGCCCACCCTGTATATCATCATCATATATCATTTGTAACTTGTAGCTCAGATGGAGGTGTGAAAATAGTCAAAGATTGAAAATTATTAAGATTGTTTGTGAACTGTCTGTTTTGAATGAAACATTGCTGTGTTAATATTGTTTGATTGATTATATGTCCAGTTTTTATTAGAATACTTCCAGCTGCAGCGATTCAATGGAAATGAAAGGAAAGAATTTGGCATGGGATAACTTGAGATGTGTTTGTGTGTAAAGAGAAAGGAGAATTAGAGGGCATTTAAATGTAAAAAAGTTAAAGCAAATGAGTTCAATACTACGTAGATAATGCTCTTTCTCTACTTCTCACTTCCACAACGTTATTTTCTCTTTTTTCACTTTGTCTTACATTTTGTCTCATTGTTTCTGTTTGCCCTCTACTTATATTTTCTTTTTGTATTGTTTCTGCATGCTGTATCTCCATTTTCTGATCGTTTTAAAACGCCCTCTTGTGGAAATTTCAAAACCTTCTGTATTTAACTAGATTTCAAACCTTCCTTGACATTCCTGAATAATAGTTTGCTATCAAATTGTCATGACATGCCAGATGTTCACATTTAGCACTCTTAAATAGCTGGAGGGATATTTATACCCTCTCTCTCTCTCTGCTTTTCTCATGTACATAATAGGCCAAAGCGTGCTTTTATAAATACATTATATTATAACATTATGAGGCTTTAACTTGTCATGTAACTCATAATGTATTTGAATAAATCCCTTTATTTTTAAAAGGCTCTGTCATTTTATGACTACATGACTGGATTAGAAACACTGGTCTAATAATGGTTTGGTCCACCTTATTGATTAATTATAGGATGCAGAAGTTGGGGAACAAACATTACGACATGGTGTATGTCATCCATTTGCAAGTTGACCCATGTCTATTGCATCCACTCCTTCTATTTTTTATTGGGCCATTAAAGATATTGTTAAGCTTAATAGCATCTGAAATATTCTATAATGTTTCTATATTTGTAGAATAAAAAGAGGGCAGTAAGTCATTCTTATAATAAATCTGGCTTCAATAATCAGGATATTATGGCGTGCACACATTTTGTCCCAAAGAAACAAGAACTATTTTAACTATTATTTTAACTGGTGACATGGAATCATCACTACTGAAAGTAAACAGCAGAGAATGAAAGGAACATGATGCTTATATTTTTATTAAGGGCCAGAATTTTTATAAATAAAAAACAATCATTTGATTGTTACATTGAGAGACTCACTGAAGTATTCACTGTAACAGGCACTGTTAATTTTTTAATTTTTTTATGATAATGTTGCAATACTGACCCTTGAGGATCCCAGAATTTTTCAAAAATCTGTTGATGATTGACATTTGTATTATTTCTGGTTGGTGAATTCCATTCTCTATCGTTTAAGGCTAAGGCCTAGAGTACAGATCATGTTGACACCCTTGTATGTCCATATATTCGTATCTGATCAATGTCACCACAAACACAGCAGAACTCTAAGCACCAGCTACTAAACCTGATTTGTTCAACGGTAATGCTACGGAAGTGCCAGATATCCAAACATTAAGATTCATGGAACAGGACGAGAAAAAGAAAAATAGAAAACCTGAGTTTGGGTGTGGAGGAATGTTAAAACTGTTAAAAAACAGCATAGGGGAAAGTAGGGAGACACAGTTTAATAATTCCCAGGAGATGGCAGTATGTGTGTGTGTGTGTGTGTATTCATATAGTTTCAACATTTCTTATATAGAAATAAAAGAGCCATTACAGAATTGATGCAAAAAAAATAAAAATTTAAAATAAATTAGTAAATAAATAAATTCTAAGAAACAATCACAGGATCACATCAAGTAACACTATTTTTTTTAAAGCATTATACATGTAAAGTTAAAACCCCATCCACCGCGTCACATAAAAACCTTCTGTACCCATTTCTCCCTGAACTCCCCATCCTCTTTTCTATGGGAGACTTGTAGAGGGACCGCCAGCAGCCACGTGGAGAAAAACCCTGGGCAGTCCAATGATAGAAGCCCTGTGAAAGACTTTAACATACACTGTGTACAGTGCTTTTTTGGAGGCTTGATGAAAGCTTTTTAGTTGTAGATAATCCTCCATCATTGCAGAGATTTGGAGTGGGGAAAAAAAAGATGATGATCTTGTCCAACCATTTCCCCAGAAAACAGGGGTAATGATGACCTAACCTCCTCCAATAACTTAGACGGGTAGATGGGTAGACTGGACTCCAGTTTCCGTTCTGAGTATTGTAGCGAATTTCCAGTCACTGTCAGCTCTTAACCCTCCGACTGTTGTACATTTTACTGCACAGAATTTTTGACGGATGCACTTTGACGGTAGGATTCTGGATAGTATCCTAGGGTTGAATAACAGTGGCTCTTCTGTTCCGAAATCTGACTCCTCACTTCTGTTTGAGCATAAGATAGTGGACTAAGCTTTTAGAGCAGACTGATAGAAGGCAGTTGTTTTGGTCAAGTCCATTTGTCCTATGCTTAGGATAAAAAGTTGCCTCCCATAGTATAGATTTTCTACTCTTTGTAGAAGAGCACAGGCTGTGTTGTGCAGGTTGCAGTCGGAAGGTTTTTAACCTTTAGTTTAGGTCAATGAGCCCTTGACTACCCTCTTGAACTGGAAGGTAGAGTAGGGAGGCATGAGTCCAGTGCTGACCTGTCCAAAAGAAATCCATAATACTCTTCTGTATCTCTGCGACAAACATTACTGGAGGCTCTAGAACTGTGAATTTGCGCCATAATCTAGGTTCTAGGTTCAATCAATCAGGTTGTTCACAACTAAAACTCTTCCTCTGTAGGATAATTGGGAAATAACCCATTCCCCTCTTCACAAACTTTCTCTGGCAGCCCTTCTTAAATTCTTCTTTGGTAGTCTGGAGTACCTAGAAACACTCCAAGGTACCTCAGACCATCTCTGCCCCACTGCAGATCTGCTGGTAAAGATGGAGGAAGTTCATCCTGCCACTGCTCCCACGGAGGACTCTCAGTCTTTGTCCAATTTACCCTTGCTGATGACGCCTTCTCATAGGTTGAAAAGTTATGTGAAAGAATAGAAACATCCTCACCATTTTGGTAAAGATGGTCACATCATCAGCAAATGCTGTCAGGACTATATTCCGTGTGACACCCTTTACAGACAGGCCTTGCATCGTAGAACCTCAGAGCGGTTCTATAGCAAGACTGTACAGTTGACCTGAGAGTGGGCTCCCCTGTTTCATGCCTCTCTGTATTTTTAAGGGACTACTCAGCCCCCCACCAACCTTCAGCATTACTGAAGCATCTGAATACAGGAGCTTGACCCAGGCGAGAAAACCACTGCCTAATCCAAAACTTGTAAGAGTACTGAAGAGGTAGTCATGATTCACCCTGTCAAATGCTTTTTCTTGATCTAAAGATAACAGTCCCAAATTACAGGAGTTGAGATTGCAGAGATCTATAATGTATTGTACAAGGAACAGATAGAACGATCAGGTACGCAGTATGCTTGATCTTCATGTATAATATGGCGTATATGTTCCTTAAGTCTGTTGGAGAGGCATTTTGATAAAATCTTATAGTCTGTGCAAAAAAGTGACACAGGTCTCCAAGGTCCCCATGTCTCCTTTCTTTGGAAGGAAAGTTAAAACCACCCTTGTGCAACTTGTTGGTAGCCGTCCATTGGTCATCGAGCACTTAAAGACTTCAAGTATGTTTTCTCAAATGACACTCCAGAAATGTTTATAATATTCTGCAGGAATTCCATCAATATATGGCGCTCTCCCAGAAGAGAGTTAAAAAGTTGTTGTAGCTAATTTATATAGCTCTAGATCTGTATCTAGTTTCTCTCTTTTTGTGTCTTGCAGCTTTGGTAGTCCTGTGTGCAGGACAGATCACATGGTTCAGCACTTTAAAGTTCTGTATAGAACTCTTTAGAGACCCGTCTCGTTTCGCTTGGATCTTTTGTAATATTTCCATCTGGAAGCTGCAGATATGTCATATTATGTGGTGATCTTAGTTTTCACTGTAAGTTAAATAAGAAGGTGCTTGGGGCATCCATGTCTTTAATGCTGGTTATTCTTGATTTGATTAAGGCTCCTTTTGCTTGTTCTTGAAGAAAAGTGCTTAACAAGTTATTATCTAATTTTTCCACCTGCTCTGGGTGTTTGTATGGTGTTTACTGGCTACTTCAGTCTCCAAAATTAACAGCTCCCTCTCCAGGTTGTTTATGGTACTGTTTAATAATGATTTTAAGTTTGCTGAAATATTTTTACAAGAGATTTATTTGTGTTTTTACAGAGTCCCACCAAGCAGTCACACTATCAAATTTAGTCTTATTTTCCCTCCACATTTTCCAAAAATTAACAAAACCTGCACAAAACTGCTCATTTTGTTTTACATCGAGACACCAGTAAGCACAAGGGAGTCTTTTTTAGTGAGACAAAGGTGTAGCATGACAAGATGGTGATCAGAAAAACCACTTTATATTTAATGTCCCTATCTTTAACACATACATTAAATTAAATGAAAGAAAAGACGAAAAGGAAACAGAGGAGGTGGACGGAAAAAAAGAAACAAGATATTAGGGATATTGAGTTTTCTAGTTATCGTATTAATATTCTTTTATTATTTTGTTTATTTTGCATTTCTTCTGGTATTTTATATTTTTGTCTCACTTTTGTAAGTTTTCAGAGTCTGTACCTTTTTCTCTCATTCAAAACGTTCAGTGGTGCAGTTTTTTTTTCTACTGATACTAAACATTTTTTGAGGTCTGGGAAATATTCAGAAACTTCCACTGGCTTTCCAAAAGTTTTGTCCTAGAAGTGATTTATTTCCTCAAGTGTGTACAGTGATTCCTCTCCGCCAGTTTGGGAATCTATTTCTGATATATCTTCCTTATTATCATCAACTATTTCCATGGCCTGAGACTCTTCTAGCATCAAAGTACTAATATTTGCACTCTCCCTATTTCCATGCCCATTATTCCTAGCTTCCTCAGACACATCACCATTTCTCCTGAGCTGTTTTACCTGTTCCACCTGTCCTCCTGCACTAAAACTCACCCCCATTTCCAGCTCTGTTCACAATTCCAGTGTGAAATATTGTATTGACTTCCACTGTTTTCCCATTTGTTCCAGCTTCTGAATTCTGAACTGGAAAAAACCTGTGACACATCCAGGTTACTTTCGGGTTCAAAAACCTCCACCTGTTCAATGTGAGAAAGGGGGCCTTCACCCAGTCCCTTTGCATGATCCTCACACTGAGAAGCACTTCGCTTCACACCTTTACCATGCCAAGCATTCAGCCTTCCTGCCTCACAGCTAATCCTAACTACCACCTCTGTGGCATTGGGCCTTTGCTCTGTACCTCTATCCTCTCCTTAGTGTGGGCACCTTGCTCTTATGTGCCATAGATCACCACACTCAAAACATTTCATGCTCCCAGTGCTAGCATAACGCATGTAGAATTTTACTTCATGCCTGACCCGGAAAACAATGTCCAGAGAGGGTTCTCACTCCAGAAGCATCAGCACAGTTCTCCTGAATGAAAGCATGTGCTCCGACTCAACTACTTTATAGCGCAGGTTCACGTTCCTGACGTCGCTTACTATTCTTCCGAAACGTGCCAATTCACGCTCTATCTGATCGTTCAGTATGAACGGTGGCACATAAGTAATAATTACCGCTGCTCATTTACAAACACCACGAATGCCTTATTCATTCGCGACGCGGAGACCATGTTTTTGTTTCCAACCAACTTTCCCATAGCTACCACAACCTGCTCTACCGTGATTCTAACGTCTTTCACTTAGTTTCTACAGTAATGTCACGAAGACAGTGTAAACACAGAAAAAAAGTGAAAGGAGATGAAATAGAAAAAAAGTTTTATTTAGTCGCTCTCAAAAACACACTCTCACTCGCTTCCTCACAAGCCGACGCATGCGCAGAGAGAGGGAAACACAGGGGGAGAGGTTACAATTTCTGCCCCGCCTCCTTCTACAACGCAGGAACACTCTAAGCAAGGGAGAGAAAGACCGAACGGCTGAGAGCGAGAGAGGTGTGTGTATGTGAGACAGATAGAGAAAGCAAGAGAGTGAAAGCGAGAGGCATGAGGCAATAGCAGCAGCAAAAAGAAACATGAAGCTATGAGAACAGCCCTGTACTTCTCCACCGTCCTCCCTCTATTCATCTAAAGCTAGACTCATCCTCTGTGGTTTCTTGTGGTTCCCAGTCGAAGAAAGAGTAGCAGGTCTCTGAGATGTCCGGTGAGTGCTTGGGTCAGTAACATTGTGCTAGTTATGTTATATAACAAGTGTGTGTTTGTGTGTGTGTGTGCTGAGCAAGAACACTTGACCATTAACCAATCTCAGATCATCTGACAATGATAAAAATCTTTCGGACAATTTTGTGTGTGTGTGACTCAGTGAGAGAGTGTGTGTGTGTGTGTGTGCTTACTCTGGGAGGATGTTGGCTTTCAGTCACACTACAGTCTGGGTCATTTAACTCATCTGGTTAGCGTTAGCCGCTGGTTTATTTTGCTTTACTGATTGATTAACATCTTCGGTACCAAAATCATGTATCAGTACATAAGTCAGATATCAATACACAAGTCATTTATCTATACAGAAGTCATATATCTACACACAAGTCATATATCTTTACACAAGTCATGTACAAACTGTAAATAAAAATGGAATGCAACAATTTACAAATCTCAAAAAGTAATATTGTATTCACAACAGAACATTAGAACAACATATCAAATGTCAAAAGTGAGTCTTTTGTCAGCAACATATCTCACAAAAGTTGGGACAAGGCAATAAGAGTCTGGAAAAGTTAAAGGTACCAACAATTGCAACACATTAGGTAAATTGACAATAGGACATTACCATGACTGGTTATAAAAAGAGCATCTTGGAATGGCAGTGGCTCTTAGAACTAAAGATGGTAAGAGGATCACCAATCCCCCTAATTCTGCACCAACAAATAGTGGAACGATATAAGAAAGTTTGACAATGTAAGATTGCGGAGTTTGAACATATCATCATACGGTCGGACACAAATAGAGGTCGGAAAAACGTAAAATGGACTGTGGCAAAGCGGTAAATTGTTCTGTGGTCTGATTATTCAAAATTGGAAGTTCTTTATGAAAATCAGGGACGCTGTGTCATGAGGACTTTAGAAGAGAAGGACGACGTCTTTTTTAGGGAAGACCTTGCATTTTTCAACATGACAATGCCAAACTATATACTGCATAAATTACAGCATCATGGCTGCATAGAAGAAGGATCCGGGCACTGAATTTTACCAGTAGAAAACATTTGGCGCATCATAAAAAAGAAGATACAATGAAAAGGACCTAAGGCATTTGAGCAACTAGAATCCTACATTAGAGAAGAAATAGTTAACATTCCTATCCCTCAACTTGAGCAACTTGGCTCCTCAGGCCTTAGTTGTTTACAGACTGCTGCAAAGAGAAAAGGGAATGTCTTACAGTGGTAAACATGGCAAATTTCATGTTGTCATGAAATTTAAAATCATCTCATTTTTATCTTTAAATTATACATTTTCTTGCTTTAAACATTTAAAATGTCATATACGTTCTATTCTGAATAAAATATGGAATTTTTAAATTTCCACATTATTGCATTCCGTTTTTATTGACAATTTGTATATTGTCTCAACTTTTTTAGAATCAGGTTTGTATATAATTTGTATATATCTATATAATATACTAGAATTCCAAAAATATTAACTCAACTCACTCTAATTCATCCCCAAGATTTTCTTTCAAGTTAATGTCAGAACTCAAGTTCATCCACACCATGAATAACACCATGTTATAGACCTTGCTTCGGAAGATGAAAGGGTAAGCTCCAAACAGTTCCCATAAATTAGGAGCATGGAATTGTCCACAATTTCTTGGTATGTGTATATGCGTGTGTGTATGCGTCTGTGAACCTGCCCACACAGAAATCAAACCAGTGTCCTTCTTGCAGTAAGGCATAGCTACTGGTAAATATGCATGAATACACACATGACTTGAATTGAAGCATATTTAATTTTTGCATTAGTTGAACTCATACTGTACCAGTTATTCAGTCTAAAGCTTGCTATACAGTAATGACTAACAAATGTATTAAAATGGTAATTAGTAAAATACATTAATCAATGTTTTATGAAGCTGATTAGACATGATATATGATTTTGATTTATGTGCGTATATTTTCTGGAATTTATTACCAGGATGAAATTTAGACCAATTAAAGTGACCCTTTATAAATCATGTGTGTGCGTATATGTGTGCTCTATGATGGATTTGCACCCTGTCTAGGGTTGTTACCTAGAGGTACAGCGGCCTGCGACCCCATCTTCTTCTTCTTCTTCTTCTTCTTCTTCTTTCGGCCTCTCCCTTTTATCAGGGGTTGTCACAGCGTGTCAGTCTTTTCCACCTCACTCTGTCCCCTGCA
>JAOUQT010006109.1:0-12400 GCA_025769995.1 Xyliphius kryptos | reverse complement strand
CTTTAAAAGTTTTATAGGTTACTCTGGGTCCGTGGGTCATAATTTCGTTTTTGTAACATGTTACGTGTTATGAAAATTACAATAAAGCCTCCTTGAATCCTTGAAAAGTAATTGCCAAAGAGGCTGGCTGTTCACAGAGCTCCGTGTCCAAACACATTAATTGAGAGACGGAGGGAAGAAAAAACATGAGGTCAAAAAAAGTGTACAAGAATAACCGCACCCCGCAGAGGATTATGAAACAAAATCTAGTCAATAATGGCTTGAGTCAGTGCTTTAAGAAACACCATGCACAGACAAATTTAAGGCAATTCAAGGAGTTTCAGCTGTCACATTTCTTGTGTCACAGTGTCTCTCATCTGGGTTGAAGACAAAAAGGACTGGACTGCTGCTGAGTGGTCCAAAGTTATGTTCTCTGATGGAAGTCAATTTTGCATTTCCTTTGGAAATCAAGGTCCACACACCCAGAGATGAAAGGCTATAATTTATGTTGCTTGATGTCTAATGAAAAATTCCAGCCAATAATGGTTTTTGGTGTCAGGTCATCTACTGGTGTTGGTCCATTGTGTTTTCTGAGGTCCAAGGTCAACGCAGCCGTCTGTCAGGAAAATTAAAAGAAATAAACATTTAAAATCTGTGTGTAAAAATCAGTGTGTAATAAAAAAATAATATACAAGTTTCACTTTTTTAATGGAATTAAATAATAAACTTTTTCATGATGTTTAAATTTTATGACCAGCACCTGTATTTAGGAATAAGCAAATTTTCCATAAAAACTACACCTACTAAATGTGCAGTATATATTGTACTATGTTCAATTCAATTATATATTAAAGCAATAATGTATGAGAGGGCGTGTATTATTGTGAGGGACAGCGATGTTATGTCACAACGTGTAAGCTGAGTGCCATTACACCTTTTTCTGTGGTTTATTTACAATAATGCACAACCCAAAGTGCATTATAACATAGTTATCTAACAAAGTTAGATTTATAAAATGTTTACTGACAGCAAAATCGCAAATAAAGTCACCTTCCTCAACATCATTCAGTCCATTTTTTGTCAAATAATCCCTGGCGCAATTAAAAAAAATCTAGTAAAATATTTATTTGATAAGGTATATTAATAATGTATTAATGCACTTCTAAAAATGGCTTAGTCTTGCATGTATGTTTGGGTTGTGGTTTATCACTTTTGAATAATATATAATGGACACTTAATACAGTTTGCACTCATGCAACGAGAAACATATGCTTTTTAAGTATTTACCATTTTCACACTCTATGATTCATAAAATAATGAAAAAGAATTGTTAAATATATATTAATGCATAAAAGCAAAGTCCACAAGACGTTATCCTGCTTGTTATTTTATGACTACTTTAAGCACTGCTGTTGAGTCTATTCTGTGATGTAAAATGAAGTAGAAACATTTAACTGCTAATTAATGTTTTGATATATTTAAGGAAATGAAAAAAATCACCATACCTATAAAAGCATTTGACTCTGTTCAATTTTTTTTTTTTACTTTAAGCAAAGTATCCAGAGATCAAGAACTTGATGGGACCCAACCCACATTTAAAATGGGTTGTCTCTGGCATGGTACTAACTCAGCTCCTGGCATGTTACCTCGTTTGTGATCTGTCTTGGAAGTGGGTCTTTTTCTGGGCATACATCTTCGGAGGCTGTATAAACCACTCCTTGACCTTGGCTATTCATGACATTTCACATAATGTGGCATTTGGAAACAAGCAGGTACGCTGGAACCGCTGGTTTGCCATGTTCGCCAACCTGCCTATTGGCTTACCATACTCAGCCTCCTTCAAGAAGTATCACATTGATCATCACAGATATTTGGGAGGAGATGGCCTTGATGTGGACATCGCTACTGATTTGGAGGGCTGGTTCTTTTGCACCCCAGCCAGGAAGGTTCTTTGGCTTTTTCTCCAACCCTTGTTCTACGCTCTACGGCCTTTGGTGGTAAATCCGAAACCTGTGACTAAATTGGAAATGTTAAATGCTTTTGTACAGTTTGCAGCAGACATTGTTATCTACTACATCTGGGGACTCAAGCCTATAGTTTATCTGATCTCTGGGAGCATACTGTGTATGGGCTTACACCCCATCTCAGGACATTTCATTGCTGAGCACTACATGTTTCATAAGGGCCATGAAACCTACTCATATTATGGCCCACTCAACTTAATCACATTTAATGTGGGATACCACATGGAGCACCATGATTTTCCCAGCATTCCTGGTTGCAAATTGCCAGAGGTGAGTGATTTTATTTTTCCTGTTTAAAATGTTTCATTAGATTCTGTTGGTTGCTGAGATTTTACATATTCAGGATGGGCAAATTAATTAGGTGTATAACAAAGATGTTATTTTTTGCAGTAATTATTATATTCTTTAAAAAAAGCAGTGACATCGTTTCTACAAATGTTCCAACACTTTACTTACACTAACAACTGTAACCTTATTAACATACTCCATTATACAATCCTGCAAACTCACTCAAATGCAAGAAGGGCATGAACTTTTGTAATTTAGACTGTGGTTTACTGTTTGTAAGTAGCAGGAATATATATTAGGTTAGATAATGTAATAGAGCTTATAAATAAGAGGTGGTATAAGTTTTTAAATTTAAAAGGTTAACTTTGAATGCGATGTCACTGTCACTTTTACTTAAACAATCATTGCAGGTGCACATGGTAATAAACCTTTAATTTTGACTCCTTTTAAACATAAATGTAATAAAAATACAATTTATCTTTGATTTATTGTATTGCTACCTGTGACTGAATAAAAATGTAAAATATTAATACTGCACACCATAGATCGAAGGGATATGGCAGTCATAACACTGTTTTTCTTTTTAAGAGTTTTAAAAGTACTTAAATTTTACAGCAACAATGCATAAAGCAATGTTAGCATTATAAAGTGCATTATAATTTAAAGGATATACCACAGATTAGACTAGCATGAATGCTAATCCATAAATTAAAGCATTACTTTACTGGTCTCTATCGCAGTTCTTATCATTTGGGTGGCACAGTATTATATAAGCTATCCTTCGTTCAAGAAGGTCCTGTTTCGATTTGTGTAAAGTAGTGTCTGCATGTCTCCGTATTTGTGTGGGTTGTCTGTTGGGGATTCTCACTTTCTCTCATATTTCAAAGACATGCCTGTAGGTGAGTTGTAGATAATATATTATGTATAATATATATTTATATATAAGTGTTTCTGTGGAAAAGTAACCATAAATGTTGTCCAAGCATGGTTCACACAAACAAATCGTATCACACTGTTAGAACATGCTTTATGCTTTAACCTACTTAAACAAGTAATTATATACATACATACTCCTACAAATAAATAAACAGGCTATGATCTTTATGGTAGCTAACTTTTAACAGGGAGAGATGGAATTTCAAAAATATCAATGCAATTAATATTTATATAAAAAATGCAATTCATTGAGGAAAATTAGTATTTGATCCCCTAAAAAAACATAACTGTTGGCTCTCACAGACCACTGACTGGCTGATGATCGCAAGTCATTTGTACCACAGTGCATGTAAATCCTGCAGTGCATGTAAGGTTCCTCTGCTCAAGAAGGCTCATGTCCAGGAACGCCTCAAGTTTGAACATATTAATGACTTCGAGAGAGACTGGGGGAAGGGACTGTGGTCAGATGAGAACAAAATTGAGATGTTTGGCCTCAACTCAACGTCTCTGGAGGAAGATAAAAACAGAATATGACCCAAGAACACCATCCACACAGTCAAGCATGGTGGTAAAAGTATTATATTTTGAAGGTGTTTTTCTTTTAAGGGCACATGCCATAGATCACCGCATCAACGGGAAGATGAACGGGGCCATGTATTGCAAAATCCTGGGTAACAACCTACTTGCCTCTGCCAGGGCACTGAAAATGAGTCATGGATATATCTTCCAGCATGACGACAACCCAAAACATACAGCCGAGGAAACAAAGGAGTGACATCATAAGAAGCATATCAAGGTCATGAAATGGCCTAGCCAGTTTCCTGACATCAATCACATAAAAAATCTATTGAGGGAGCCTAAAAACCTTAAGGATTTGGAGATGACCTGCAGAAAGGGGTGTGCTAAAATTACCCCTGAAGTGTCTACCTCAAACAGAATATTTAGCATTGATTAGGATAATAGCTGCAAACAAGTTTTTAAAATTTATTTCTTACTGAGGTTAACAGGTGCCTAAATAAAATCTTGTCCTTATAATGTCTTCAGAAAAGCTTTACCATGTCAACACGTGTCTCATTATTTATCTATACTGAAAATAAGTGAACATTTTCTCAAGAGCTCACATTGGTAACTGTAATAGGCCTTAAACTATGAACCCCCAACTCTCAAGATTTATAGCCCAGTACACTAACCATTGAGCTAACATGCCCACATCTTGTGTGCAGTATGAAAAGGCTACTATGTAAAAAAATGACGCCCATAAATGTATGAATTGATGTACTTTGGTGTGAACGACCACGTTCAAATTATTTAGCTAAACTCCCTGCTATTAGATGTTAGTATGAATTGCAGTATAAACCAAGGACTTATGCCTATAGGTCAAATTAATCTAAAAGTTTAATGGTCCTTTAGCTACAAATGTGTAGAAAACCACTCTAATATCCATATTATTAATGAAATGTGCAACAAGTTGTGTGGTCTGGAAGGGGGAAGTGTCCTGGTGGCCATGTGTTTGGCCTCAAATTGTAGATGGTTGTTAAATGAAAATATAATTCCTTTGCAACAAGGTTTCTGGGTTCAATGGAAAGTAAAGCCAATATATTACACAATCACACAGGTGAATATTTACTTTGCATTGTGACGCCTGTAAGACATGAAGTTGGACTGTAGTCAAACAAATGTAGTCTTGAAATATATAAACTGTTACCTTAAACTTGTTAAAAATTATGTTAATTACTAAGCATGTATTCCTAAAATTAACCAGATGTCATATATAACTTAATATTTACTTAAGTCTGTAAATAGGTTTTTCTAGTGTCCTGAAATGTTCTATGCAAGTCATGAAGTACTTGTACTTTCCTTAATCTTTGACAGGTAAAAAGAATTGCAGCAGAGTATTATGATTCCCTTCCTCAGCATACCTCCTGGATACGAGTGCTTTGGGACTTTGTGTTTGACGACAGCATTGGCCCCTATGCCAGAATCAAGAGAGAGTACAAACTGGTCAAACAGGAATGAAATGCACTCGAAGTGTATTATTCTTTTCAAGCCGCAATATAAACGAAAAGGAGAAGCTGGATAAGCCTGCTCAACAGGTAGCAACACATGAAAACTTTTTAATTTGTCACTGCAGCAAAGGAGCTAGTTTTAAGCAAGAACTTGTATGTCTATAATCTGTACAACCGCTGCAATTTTTTAACATGTTCCTGTGTTGAGATGAATGTGCAGGTGAAAGCTATTTGTCATAAAGCTTTTAAACCGCCGTTCATTAGTGATTCTACATGCGGTTTTGAGCAGTGTTTTCTATGATCTAATGTTTATTGTTCTTTTTGTTGTTCTGGACCTGAGTCATTGTATCACTAACAAATTTCATCTACTAAAAAGTTTTTTTACCTTCTACTTGTAGTTATAGTAGTTTTCTACTTGTAAAACTACGTTTTTTGCAGCAACTGTACGGTATGCAACCCTTTGTTATACAACTGCAAAGCAGTATTTTATAACAAACAATAGGAAACAGTTTAGATGAATAAAATTTGTCAGTAAGGGGATCAAAGTCGAATGAATAGTTAATTTGCCATTGTTGTAAATTGATGTAGATCAGTATTTCCTGTTAAGCTATAGGAATGTTGTGAGACACTGACGTTTAACATACAGTTGCATTTTCTCTTTGATAACATCCTTACTACTTTTATTTTAAAACAATATTTATTTATGGTTTCCATAATAACACCTCTTATTTGTTTGACCAAATCCTTGGAAAATTTATTGTAGACTAGAATTAATTTGATGTAAATTGTGATTTAAAGTTATTGCTTAATGAATGATATGTACTTTAGTTTTTTGGACTTATTTAATATTTTAAGATGGTGATAAACACTGAGAAGTTCCAATACAACCCAGCATTCTGGAAATGTGTGTATATTAAAGACAACACATAAACAAGCTTTTGATTTCAGTGGTCTTAGTTTTTATTCAAAGCTTGTTTCAAGGTCAACTTTTAAAATTATTTGCAGGACATACTTTAGGACCCAACATTTTAACCAGTCCCAAATTTGCCATCTCACAGATCTATAGCTACAGATACATCCTCCATAACCACCATCAATGACTTCACATCACTAATCCAAAGTCAGTTTTAAAAATCCAGTGAACATCTGAACTGACAAAAAAGACCTAAATTCTACTGTTTTGGTGACAGACTGGCAGAAAGGTGTGCTTCTTGAAATCCAAAGAATGAAAATAAAATATAAAATGACAAAAGATGAGCAACTCCTTATTTTTCTTTTTTCTCACCAATATTACAATTATCTGAACAATCATAGTAATAAAACAACAGTATAAAATAAAAATGTGTCCAGAAACGTCCATCTAGTCGACTTTCTCTTTAAGACTTAAAAGACAGGGAGCAGCAAACTGCACAGTGGGCTGAGTCTTTTAATGTTTATACAGGAGGAAATAGAAAATTCAGTGTGAAGGTCCACTCATCCTTTTACCCATCCATCCATCCATTCATCTACTCATGCATACAGTTAATCTCAAAACACACAAAATCCATCACTTGCAAGTTTCTTTCTCAAGCTTTTTTCTTCAAAGCTCTTCGTTGATGCAACATTTCTGCAACCTCACAGCACCATCTATGTGCTGTTGCAGCTATGTTGCCACAATGTTCGTTCAAAGTGCCACTGGATCTTGCCCATACGCCTTCAGTGGATGTTATTCTTGTAAACACTATGTAGCGCCCATCCTAGTAAGTTCTCTTCTGATAGCTGCATGACAGAAATAAATATGATCATTGTTACTGCTTTTATTGTTTCTTTCTAAAAGGTATTCCTCTTACCATCTATGATCTCGTCTTTGACTTTATGCAATTCGCGCACAACCTCCTCCAAAATCTCCTTGAAAAAAAAAAAAAAAAAAAAAATAGATTTGCTTATGTAGGCTTATTCCAGTCAAGGGGGGGGGGGGATGTAGCTTAACACCCTCCTGCACTCTTTACACTTGAATTTAATGAATATTTATTTATAGATATGAGGCAGTGTAAAAATGATCCTTTGTAAACTTACTTGTTTCATTCTGTCAAAGTCACCGGATTCCACATCTGTAAGATTGCCAACAGGTCTCAGCCTGGTAAATCAATGAACAGCAATATTAATTACATCTCCTGATTTTATCATTTAAAAACACACTATGAAAAACAAGGTTTAAAAAAGAACAAATCTTTTTAAGTGCATCAAACTGATTTCCAATTGAACAAAGATAAAAAGAGGGCTGTTTTAACTAAACTGAAAGTGACTTATCAAAACACAGGTTTACTGTGAGAAGTACAACTGATTATTTTGTTTGAAACAAAATTATTTTTAACACACACTGTTTAAAAGTAAAATAACTTGTAAAATAATGTGGTGCCTTATGGTAAGAATTGGTCTGGATTAACTTAAAAAAATCCTCAAACCAAAAAGGCCACCCGCATCCTGTAGGCAGCTTCATGGAAGGACTGATGAAGGATTTGAGAATGATTAACAAACTGCAGCGATGGATAAGCTATTGTTGCTGATTTTATATCTACAAGGTGGAGCAATAAGGTAAATAAATGAGAGTGAACACTGTTAAAAAACCTTATCAGTACTGCTGTATCTCGTACACCACCATCCAAACGACACCAGTGTAATGTTGGGTAAAAGGGACTAACGACGTATGTGGCGAAACAGATGAAATACAGGATTCAGTTGTAGAAATACAGTATGCATGTATGTAAAGATTGAACAATTGACAATGATTTTAGAGACCTGCAAACGGACTCACTGGTCTTTTTGAGGCACATTTTTACACTATTGTTTTCCCTTATGGCAACAAGACAAATGGCAGCATTAAGTAAAGTGTGCAAGCAGGAAGGTGAATCCACAATTTTGTTGCACCTGCTGAAGTGTGTGTGTGTGTGTGTGTGTGTTGTCTGGGCTGCTTCATTTTACTTGTTAAACATCCATTGCTGCATTTCAGGTTTGTACCATGTTCCATAATAACTGGGCTGGGCCAATGTAGAGTTAGCAATTAATTATAAAAAAAATATATATATGATGTGATTGCCAAAAGGTAATTGTAGTCATGATTTGAAACAAAACAGCATCCAGGATTTTTTTTTTCTTCATGAGCAAAGGGGGCCAGAGGATTTACAGTTTGTTACATAGAAACATGCATACATACAAAATTAAATAGAACATTAGAAGAGTTTTGTCCAGTCGGAGTCCAGTGCATAAGATTATTAAACAATTCAAGGAATTGTAAGTAAAGGCCAAGGGAGCAGGAGTGATATATAATTGGCTCTGTTTCTGGAACCACCAATCAACAATAGCTGTTATAAAAAAATAGAACAGGGAAATGTATAGAGAAACCTTTATCTACCTTACAGCATCCTGTAAGCAGCATCTAAAGAGTACTGAAGAATTAGCGGATGACTAACAAACAAATGAAATACTGTCTCTGATTTTACAAGGTAAAACAATAAGGTAGAGGCAACTGAAATGAACTGTTTATAAACTCACTGCTAAGTCTGGACCTGTCATACCAGCGCAATATACTATAACACAACACCATGTCAGTGTCAGTGCATTGCTGAGATCTAAAAAATATCTCTGTGGTGCTCCTGATCATTAAATATAGAAATCAAAATGTATACAAAAAACAGTAATTTTAGAACCACAAACTGCATGTATATGTGAAACTGAAAATAGACAATGAGTTTGTAAAAGGCGTACTAATCAACATGGCCAGTAAGTGCACATACATATACCGCATATAAATACATATACAGCACCCTCCATAATTATTGGCACCATGAGTTAAAATGCTTTAAAATTAATTATCTAAGAAATAATTATTTACCATAAAATTACCTGTTTCCCAATTATTGGGACCCTTAACAACTGACACCTTGTAAACAAGCATTTTGGAAGGCATTTACAAAGAAAGCTTTGTCAGTTATACTAAAACGGGTGGAGTTTACCAAGCGTTACTGGAATTTTAACTGGAACCATGTGCTGTGGTCAGATGAGACTAAGATAGAGGTTTTTGGCAACAAACACTGAGTGGGTCTGTCATAACACCAAGGAAAAACCTTGTGCCCACAGTTAAGTATGGGGAGGATCAGAGATGCTGTGGGCCTGTTTCTCCATGGGAACTGTGTAAGGATACATAAAATCATGAAATTTCAGGACATTTTTAATCAGAATCTGGTGGCCTCCACCCGAAAGCTGAAGATGGGTTGTCACTTTCAGCAAGATAATGACCCTAAACGTGGCCAAATCTACTCAAAAATAGTTTAGAAGGCACAAAATCAAGCTCCTCTCATGGCCATCTTAGTCCTCAGACCTTGCCCCAATAGACAACCTGTGTTGTGAGCTAAAGAGGAGAGTGAATAGGAGAAGTTCAAGGACGATTTAGAGATGTGCAAAGTGGAATGGTTGAAGATCCCTCTTTCTGTATTCTCCCATCTTGGGAAGAGTTATAAGAGAGAAATAAGTGCTGTCTTGTTGGCAAAAGGAGGTTTCTTTTTATTTCATTACCCTCCACCCCCACCAAACAAAGGCACTTGAATTAAAGCTTAGATTTTTTTGCATTGTCCTGTTATTATAAAAAAAATAATACAAAAATTAGAAGCCAAAGAACACTTCTTAACCAGGGGTGCCAATAATAATGGAGGGCACTGATATATCTGGTACAGATAAAGGGTCCTAAAGACAGAACTATTTATTTTTTTATTCTGTAATAAAGTAGTCACGTACATTTTGCTTGCATTGTACTATGCTGTGATAAACAGTTGAACTGTAAGGTAATTTAATGATTATTGTAATAAAACCAAAGACCCACCTTGAACCTGCAGACGACTTATCTGATGAGTTCGCCCGTTCCCATTGTTTCCTTAGAGCATCTGTAAAACAAAATTGTTTAAATTCAGTGCCTTAAGTTAAATGCATCTCTTTTGATTAATTACAATTAATAACTTCATGTGTGAGGTTTATAGGATAGCTTTATTTCATCTTAAATCATCCAACAATTTTTTATTTGGAAATGGATTAGGAAATAATCCATAAGTAATAAGTAATCATTAAGTAACAACATCAACTTTTCAATTCGGTTGTCTAAGCATAGTCCAGAGAAAGATTTACTATAAAATACAAACTTAATTTTTCATTTTAAACTTTTTTTTTAAAATAGCAATAACACTAACATTGGTAATTTGTTAATTTACTTGAACAATACATTTACACAGAAAAACTAAGGATTTTAAGTGTGTCTAATGATAAACTGCTCGTTAAGTATGTATAAATGTGGAAAATCAGTTGAGCCAGGCATGTTTAGTACGTTTTACATTCATCCTTATTGCAAAATTTTTGCAGTTTTGCAACTAGAAGTCATGCCCACTTCTTCTATATAATTTACTCCCCAATCTGTAGTGACCATTGTCTGAAGTCTTTTAATGATGCTCTGCTTTTAAATAAGAGACGTATCTGGACTGCAGGTTACATACCAATTTTCTGATGTGTAGCATCTAAATTTGTGCTCTTTTTTCAGAGTTTCATATTTTTGTGTCACAACTGGTAAGTAGAACTAGGCCAGAAAGCTGGTAAACAAACAGAAATTGGCCACAGAATCATGAAACTCTGAAAAACTCTGAAAAAAAGGGCACAGAGATAGAAGCTACACAACAAACCAATACGTAACCTGCCTGCCTTCAGCTCAGATATGTCTCTTATTCATTCAATTTCTTTTACATCAAGTTCAAGTCATTTACATATACATTTACATATACATTTACATATATATATATATATGCTTTTTTACATTTTCACAAATCAGCTTAATAGTGTTATGAGTCTGAACTCCCAAAGAGCACACTGAAGTGACAGTGGCAAAAAAAAACTCCTTTATGTTGTTTTTAGAAAGAAACATTGGGAGGACCAAGGCTTAGTGGGGGACTCCTCCACCTGGAGGGGCAGGTCAGCATTATCAGTGTAGTATAGATTGTGCAATCAGTTGTCCGTATTTAACAAGTGGAAAAATCCATCCTGCAGGACTGCACAGTTTAAAACCAAAGCATCATGAAAAACTAATTAGACAACCATTGACTGGAATAAATCAAGTGTCAAGTGGAAAATTTAAAATTTCAGTGCAACACAGTTCATGGTTACCAAATCACATTTACTGGTGGAGGAGAGAGCAGGGTATAGCAGAAGTAGAGTGGGGTTGGAGAAAGACACACAGTTGTAGATACACCTGCCGCCAAATATGAGAAGTGCTTCTCTGCCAGCTAATGACATTATAGGCATCGGACCCATTTTACAGACACAATGGCAAATGGGCATTTGGAAATTAACTGCTAAATCACCATCTTCTGTACTACCCAACAATTTTCTGTATTTTTTTGTCATTGTGACTTCTGACATAACTAGGCTTTCCAGCACCTGCAGATTCTCCTGGGTTTTGATGAGTGCAATAATGATTTCGAGGCTGGTCCTGCTAATTGCCCACCAGAACTTGGTATTATGGACAATTAGGACACTGGAGACAGTTGATGATTCAGTCTAAGAAGGTATTATTTCCACCAACAAAAAATTACTTTCCAGTGGACAGTGTACACAGACACACACGCACCCATGCACACAGCTCATGTATCAACTTATTCGCTCAGCTCGCCCTCCCAGAGGCTCTCTTCTTTGCCCTCCTAAGCTGCTGACTAAACACACAGACACAATTAACAACACACAGCAGGTGA
Organism: Xyliphius kryptos; assembly: GCA_025769995.1. Lineage (NCBI taxonomy): Eukaryota > Metazoa > Chordata > Actinopteri > Siluriformes > Aspredinidae > Xyliphius > Xyliphius kryptos. Next base: position 406 of record JAOUQT010006109.1, on the reverse strand, counting down.
GTCAGTCACCTCGCTTGTTTCCAACAGTGATGCGTTCCAGTCGTGAATTGATGTCTCATTAATTCTGCCGCAGACACACCTTGTTTACAAATTCTAGAAGTTCTGCAGCCTCCTTTAATGTTAAATTTTGTGCTATGTTTGCAGGCTAAGAATAAATTTGTGCAACGTTATTCTGTGAAATTGTAAGTCACCATTCCTGACATTTTCCTGAAGGTTGTTCCTAATCCAAGCACATCAGTCAGTATTGGCACTTCAGGCCTTTATCTAATCTCCACAGTTCCTCACAGTTTCTACTTTGTTTTTCAGATTTTTAAACAGTGGCTAAGAAGAGATGCTGAGTGTTAGATTTTTATTCTCAGAATTTATAGAAATTGGGCTGCAACACTGGATTCAGTGAATAGCATCT
>JAOUQT010006089.1:0-12402 GCA_025769995.1 Xyliphius kryptos | reverse complement strand
CTCGGGCGCTGGGTAGATACACCCAGGACAGGGCACCAATCTATCTCTAGAGCATTTAATTTAGCTGGCATCCATGTTTTTGGACTGTGGGAGGAAACCCACGCGGACACGTGGAGGACATGGAAACTCCACTAAGATTGGGATTCAAACCAGGAATCCCCAACGCTGAGAGGCTAACGTGCTAACCACTAAAAGTCATAACGAATCGTTTTAATTATTACGTCCATCCATTTATCTATTATCTTCCGCTTTTTTCTCTAATAGGGTCTCAGTGGGGTTCCCCATTCCCATCCAGGGGAGAACATCCCGGGAGCTGGGCAGATACACCCAGGACAGGGCGCCAATCCATCACTGGGCACACATTTACTTACTCACACAGCCACACTCACTATACAGGAAAATTTAGAGCATTCGATTTACCTGGAATCCATGTTTTTGGGCTGTGGGAGGAAACAGGAGAACCCGGAGAAAACCCATGAGGAGAACGTGGAAACTCCACCTATAAAATCCTAATAGATATTTCTCATCAGTTTCCCTTCTAAACTCCAATCTTGTTTTTTCTTAGTAGCACAGTTGTGTAAATCAACATAAACTAGAAGGCAGGTAAATGTTGGCAACTGATATGAACAATTAGTTAATAAGTTTATTACTTGGTGAATTTCCCAAGGATGGGACAAATAAATCTTAAATATTTCTTTCATGGTTTGATGATTTAGACCTCACCGTTTGGGATTTTTGCCCATTTACTCAACAGAACATTTGTGAGGTTAGACATGGTGATGTATGAGAGGGCCTGTCCTGCAATCTCGGTTTTAGATCTTTCTAAAAGTGTCTGCTGGGGTCGAGGCCAGTCAAGTTCTTCCACTCCAAATTTACCCATCTTTGTCTTTACGGTTGGGTAGTGATGGCTCAGTGGTTCGGGTGTTGGACTATCAATCAGAAGGTTGGGAGTTTAAATCCCAAGTCCACCAACGTTACCAATGTGGGTCCATGAGCAAGACCCTTAACCCTAGTTGCTCCAGGGTGCTGCATCAACCCTGTGTTCTGACCATAACCAAGTTGGGATACTTGTAAGTCGCTTGCTAAATAATTAAATGTAAATATAATGGTTCTTGTTTCGTGCACGGGGGCAGAAACGGTCCCTCCCCAGACTGCTTCTACAAAGCGGGACATTTTGTGGTAAAGAAACGCTTTAGTCCATATCCTGTCAATTTGTATTTATTATTTCAATAACACATTTCACTTGGACACAAGCTTTTATTCTGCTGTCCCCTTCATTGAGTGGAACAAATTCGTAACAAACACACCAGTGTCATTTATCTTGCAATGCAAATAAACTTGTTCATTATTTCATGCTAGGAAACCTCAACCTCCTCCACCATGTTGCCCCTCCCTAAAGGAAATGTGAACACAAAGCCATTGCTGTCCTATCTGAGCATGTCTGATGAGCGTGACCATAGTACAGACCCACAAACGGTCCTGGATGTTTATGTGTTTGGCTCTGAAATACTCTGTTCCCTTTGCATTGTCCGCCGGAATGTTGGTGATAAATGCCAAGGCCACCTCAGATCATGGCTGTTGTTGATTGGTTGTAATTGTGGGGCTATGTCCATGGTGGAACTGCTGTTGCCTTCAGTCTAGAAGCACTCTATCAAAGGCTGGCTTATACACTTTGAAGGAGGTCACCAGAGGACTGGGAGTGCTTTGAAAGAGAAAATTAGCATGAACAAAAAAAAAAAAAAAACCCAAAATGCTCAAGGAATTAGACTTGGCAAAGCTAAATTGTACCTCATGTTCTTCAATCCTTGACTTCCTTCATTGTAGACATTTAAGGAATGACAGAAGTACTTAATGTCAGAGCAATACACAGATTTTCCAAATGAGTCCCTCTCATTCATGTTATCACCCGAGCTGCTTGGTAACCCAATGGCGATTTTGTCTATTCATTCCTTTTTACAATCACTGAATGCAGAAGCAAATGCAAAAAATCTGTGTGCAAATATTAGCCTGGGAAAAGAAAGGCATTCCTGACTTGCATGTCTCTCCATGACTTGCTCTTACAACCCCCCCCAGCCCGTAACCCCTTCCTTCCCACCCTTCCCCATAGTCCTTCGTATGACACCCCTCACTAATACGCATTTCCCCTCCTTTTTTTCCTCCACACATTTATTTCTCACTGGCGTCTGTGACTTTTGTTTGCCCCGATCTGTTGACGCCTGCACTAACATTTTTGGCTTACAAAATAAGCACAGGTAATTCTTGCGTCGCAAGATCTGGCTCATTGTGTCCCAGGGCGCCCAGACGGGTCTTGCACCTCCCACCGAGGAATAGGGGCGTAACCACACAAACAGCCGTGGCGAAAGGGGGGGCTGTGATCTCCATTCTGATCGGTCACCTTTTGGCCCCCTGGTTAAAATGTCATTCTCATCTATGTCAGTGGCCTCTAGATGGAATGGTCAGAAACCCTGGGCCTGTCTGGGGATCTGTTTGTCTGAGGAAGCTGGGAGGTGGAGAGGTTAGTTTGCATTCAGCAACTAAAGCAGGGAGCAGGATGTTCACCACGAAGTTAGAATAGAGTCCACACTGCTTCCTAGGCAGTGCTATTTTCTCAGTAAACACCCCATCCACAGTTTGGTTTTCTCACTAAACCATGGCGCTGTAAATGTCCATCCAGCAAAATCCTTCCCAAGTTTCAGAGCCTTTTGGAAAAAAGATTTGTTGGTTATCAGTAAATATAAAACTTGGATAGATGTACGTTATTTATCCCAGTGGTAAATTCAGAGCAACCAACAGATGTTCCATATTGTCATACACAACGCCTACAAAATGGAAATATGAAAACTAAATATAAAACCTACAGATAGGATATGTGCACATGTACATAGTAGTAAAAAATATATATACAGTACAGGTCAAAAGTTTGGACACACCTTCTCATTCAATTTATTTTCATGACTATTTACATTGGAGATTCTCACTGAAGACAGCAAAATGTTTTATATTCTAGTGTCTTCAAAATAACCCCCTTTGCTCTGATTACTGCTTGGCACAATTGGCATTCTAATTAATGATACTCATGAACCCATATAGGCACAAAACCATTTCAGGTGACTACCTCTTGAAGCTCATTGAGAGAACGTCAACAGGGTGCGAATCAGTAATCAGAACAAAGGGGGCTATTTGGAAGACACTAGAATATAACATGTTTTCAGTTATTTCACCTTTTGTTAAGTACATAACTCCTCATGTGTTCATTCATAGTAAATAGTCGTGAAAATACAATGTAAATAGTCGTGAAAATACAGAAAACGCATTAAATGAGAAGGCGTGTCCAAACCTTTGGCCTGCACCGTATGTATATAGTATGAAAAAAATCTAGAATTAAGCAACTGACAGTGTGCCACGTGTGGTTAAGATGTTGGCCGTCTTATTGGATATTCCGAAATCTGTGTAATGTCGTCTGATTTGCCGATGACCCCTTTATTTATCTCTGGTGGGAAATTCTAATTGAGCAGATATTTACCAAAAGAAGATCAATATTAGTTCATAGCATCAGTATCTCATGCATGTACTGGGTAAATCTTAACATTTTGGCCAATTTCCTTTGTAAACGTCTCCATGGCCCCCCAATTTCCTCAAGGTCTAATCATGCTTTGTCCCCATCTGGGATATTAATCACAGCTTCTGGACAAAGTTTGGGGTCAGGTCACCTTTTGAATGGTAACGTATGCTTACTTTGTCCTTATTTGGAAGATTTAGTTAGCCCATGAGTCTTTAGAAATGTTGATGTTGAAGTTGTAAAATGGTGTCTGGACGGGGGGGTGGGGAAGGGGATGCACAACAACTTTAAACGAAACTCATACCAAATGTTGGTTAAAGAAGGAACAAACTGATGCCATACATCTGCCGTTTCAAACGACTCTGTATAGTGGAGCCCATTCTGCTTCGATTAACTCAGTCCATTTCGTAGCTCAGTCATTTTCAATTAGCCTTAATCCCCTTTTTAAAACTAATGTAAGCCTTCAACATTCAAAAAATGTGTGGGAAGGGGGTGTTTTTACTTATTAAACATGTTGTTTTGTGCCCTATCGCAAATGTCCTTCCTCAATTCATCCCTTCACAGTCTCTCGTGGTCTAAGACCTGTATCTTTATTAGCCTTTGTCTCCTGACACAAGACCATCGCTACCCCCAGTATAACATAAGCTTTGTGGTTGTGGGCTTTAATTTCATGCCCCCCTGCTCTGGCAGTGGGTTCCACGGCAAATGGAACCCGTGTGATGACACACGACTCCCGGGGGTCCCAATGCTGCTAAAGCCATTTGGTACTGGCATCCGACTAAGTCATTGGCGCATAAAATAAGCTGCTTTACCCATGCTCGTGTCTCACATACTTAGGAGGAATTTATGTGCACCCACTGAAACACAAGCTTAACAGAGGGTCGTTCAATCGACTTAAAGTAACTCGTCAGGGTTTACCAGTTTCACCTGAAGTCTTACAATCTGTTACAAATTTGAAAGCCATTGTAAATGCTGGCACTGAAGACGCTCCACTTGCCAGGAGAAAATGTAGGAAGGGTCTCAGAAACTGGCTTTTCTGCCTATATATTTATGCTCTTTGGCTATTTAGCCTGTATTTTGATTGGTTTGTATGTGAGATGGTTGGAAGTCTTGCCTACGTATTGGTGTTTTAAGATAAATGTACTTGTAAATGTCATTTTAAAGGCATAATGCAGTATATATATGTATATTATAGCCTCCTCAGGTAAGTTCGAACTGATAAGTTTGAGCATATTAATTCAATCTGTTGACAATATTTTGTAGAAAATCATACACACACTATACAGGGCAATTTAGAGCTTTCAATTCACCTGGAATCCATGTTTTTGGACTGTGGGAGGAAACCGGAGTACTCGGAGGAAACCCACGCAGACACGGGGAGGACATGGAAACTCCACCCAGATTGGGATTTGAACCGGGAACCCCCGGCGCTGAGAGGCGAACGTGCTAACCACTAAGCCACCTGATTAAAAGTTGTAACAAATCATTTTAATTATTACATGTTCATCCATTCATCCTTTATCTTTCGCTTATTCATTTATGAGGGTCCTGGGGGGTTCCCCATTCCCATCCAGGGGAGAACGTCTCGGGTGCTGGGCAAATACACCCAGGACAGGGCGCCAATCCATCGCTGGGCACACACTCACTCACACAAACACACACTATACAGGGTAATTAAGAGCATTCAATTTACATTGAATCCATGTTTTTGGACTGTGGGAGGAGACCGGAGAACCTTGAGGAAACCCACACAGACACAGGGAGGACATGGTAGTTATATATTTATATTTAGTCATTTTGCAGACACTTTTATCCAAAGCGACAGGCATTCCACTTAATGGTTGAGGCTAGAACACATGGTTACATACAGAATCCGATAGGGTTTAAAGGCCTTACTCAAGGACCCAAATTGGTAACTACAGTTAACCTGGGAACCACTGAGCTATCACACAGAACATGTAACCTGAGAGGTGACAATTATTGCAGGTCTCTTTTTTAAAACTTATAATAAAAACTCAAATCTTGTTTTTTTTTTCAGTAGCACAGTTATTTAAATCAACATTTTTAAGCGAAACATATCTGCCTCTGCATGAGCCACACTTTCTGTTTGTAATCAAATTAAATTATGATATGAGAAAACCAATTAGCTGCACGTTGCTTTTGGAAGGACAATAAAAATATAAACATGTTTCCAAGTTGTTTGTTGGCTGAAACTTCAATCTTGTTTGATTTGTATTTTTTTGGTTCTTGTGTTCATCGTGTACAAAGAAAGTGAAGAGAGTAAATTTGTCCGGGTCATGATATGCTATTGTTAGAGATCTGGAAAAATTGTTTTTGAGGTGCTGTTATCAGACTCCACCTTTTAAAAGTGGTTTTGGTTGGAAACTTCGGAGGTCTGTTTCTATACGCAAAGTGATCATGATTGTTCTAAAGCGATGTCATATGGTGAAGAAGATTTTATTTACTAATACAGGTTGTTAGTCATATGAAAGACTTGGACTTTTGTATTAATCAGTTTAGGACAGATCTGCTGTCATTTCTGCAGCAATGTGTTCCCAAGTTTCCAATCATTTAACTTTATATAACAATGCAGGAACCTGCATCCATTGTGACTTACAGTGATCATTACAATCTACAAACCTGGCAGCCCAGACATAAGAACATTTCTCTAAACGCCTGACAGAAGCCACCCATGCACCTAAACATTTGGGTATTTAGCAGATGCTTTCATCCAAAGCGACTTACAACTATCCCAACCTGATGACTGGGGTCAGAACACCCAACAGGTTTAGGGCCCACATCAGTAACTTTAGTGCACCTGGGATTCAGGTGGCTGTGACACCTTAGTGGTTAGGGTGTTGGGTTAGCAATCTAAAAGTTGGGGGTTCAAATCCCAGGTCCACTGAAGTTACCAATGTGGGTCCTTGAGCAAGACCCTTAACCCTAATTATTCCAGGGATACTGTATGTAACCCTGTGTTCTGACCCAGTGTGGGTTTCTTGGATAAAAGCGTCTGCTAAATAACCAAATGTCATTTAAATGTAAATTTGAACCCTCAACCTTCAGATTGATAGCCCAACCCCCTAACCACTGAGCTACCACTCCCCTAAGTGTCCAGTTGTCCATGTTGAATACCACAACAACAGAACCTCCCGCTGCTATACATACATAAACTCAGCAAGTGACTGGTGTATAATCACTGAACCAATGTTCATAAAATATATCAGTATTGACTAATTAAGCAATGCTTATACAAATTACATTTCTTTATCAATGGCATACAGGCAGCCACTGTAAAACAAACAGGAGAGACTGAGTATCAAAGCTATTTCATGTAATATGCCAAATTTAAGCCTAATGTGAATATAATGTCTTGTTTATAAATCGTCTTTATCATCCAGCAATCCTCTGCTTTAAGAGATTAGCAGGAGCCCCCTTTAGCATCCATATCAGATATGATTTAAATGACACTACATGGGTAAGCACAACCATTGGAAGGAAGGGGGGGGGGGGGGGGCGGGACGCAAAAAACAAACATGGGTACCTGCCCCAGTTCTATATAGAAGTCTGAAATCAGCACATTTGTGACATTAAGCTTCATTACCTCTGTTCACGCTGCATGCTGCCAGAGTTGGCGATATGCTCTCTGGCCCCGGGGCTGAAGACACCCCTCCAACGGCATGACGCTCCAGGAGTTCATTAACCATGACAACCCTTATTCCTTTTAACTGCTATTTCCAACCCCCTGCCAAAAAGGAAAAACCTGCCTAATGGTCTCCAAAATGAGAAAGAAGGGTGTGATCGGAACGGAACAGCCAATAAAGAACAACCGATGTCCAGTGGTTGTCTTTATGAGTCTTTACAGAGCATTTTTGATGACCATGTGTAATAACAAAATAGCTGGACATGGTTTTGTCTGGTCACATAGATATTTGGAGAAATGCTTTAAAACCTGGACTGGGCTTCACATAAAATTGATTTCCTTGCTTAAGGTTTTCATCACTTTTTTTTTTTTTTTTTTTTTTTTGAGAGCGAGAGCTTGACATTGGAATTTTTCACCAAAAGGTGGGGAGGAGACGAGGAAATGATTGTACTAATGTACTGAAACGACGTGATCATGTTAGGATCTGAAACAAAGTTCACCCATAACAACAGGACATGTTTGTTGCCGTGTTTTTTGTAATAAGATGTTAGCATTTACAAAATAATCGTAATGAGTTTTTTTATACCACATTAGCTGCTTATTTCTTACTTGTATCCAGAGCTGCAATGTGGGTGGCATCGTGGCATCCTCACAGCAAGTCCTGGGTTTAATTCTCAGGTAGAGTAAACGCTGATCCATTCTATGTGAGGTCTGCATGTCCTCCATGTGCCTATGTTGCTTTTCTATGGTAGGTTGCAGTTTCTGAAATGCCCTATTCATCAGTGGGCACTTAAATCTGTGTTAACAGCGATAGGTTGGTGCCCGAGACGTTCTCTCTTGAATAGGGACCCTTATAGAGGATTTAGCGGAAGATAATGAATGTGTTTAGCGTAAAACTGTGCCAAATGAAATAATTTTTTTTTAGGATACAGCACGGTGGCTTAGTAGTTAGCACGTTCGCCTCTCAGCGCTGGGGAATTCCCGGTTCGAATCCCAATCTGGGTGGAGTTTCCATGTTCTCCCTGTGTCTGCGTGGGTTTCCTCTGGGTTCTCCGGTTTCTTCCCACATTCCAAAAACATGGATTCAAGGTAAATTGAATGCTCTAAATGGCCCTGTATAGTGTGTGTGTGGATGTGTATGTATACCGATGGATTGGTATACTGCCCAGTGCCTGAGACATTCTCCCCTGGATGGGCATGAGGGAACCCCACCGTGACCCTCATACAGGAATAAGCGGAAGATGAATGAATGAATGAATAAATAAATGAAGATACAAAGCTGTTGGGCACAAAGTAGGAACATACGTTGCCCTACGTAAATTTAAATTCAGCTTATAGTGAACATACCAAAATACCACACGTTACCATGGTCAATAATGTCACTGACACTCACCGTGTCCTAATTTTGGAAGACCTTGTGGCCTAATGGACTTCGGATCAGACAAGTTGCAGGTTCAAGGCCTGCTAAAGTCGAGCTTTAGGAGGGAGTGGTAGTGGTTAGGGTGTTAGACCTTCAATCAGAAGGTTGGGGGTTCAAATCCCAGGTCCACTCAAGTTACCAATGTGGGTTCTGGAGTAAGACTCTTAACCCTCATTGCTCCAGAGTGCTGCACCAACCCTGTGTTCTGAACCCAACCAAGTTGGGATGCTTGTAAGTTGCTTTGGATAAAAGCATCCGCTAAATCTAAAATGTAAATGACCTGAAGACAGGTGTTTGGACAGTTCATCTTTTTGTGAGATAAATATGTAGACTATCCTTCCTTACATTTTGAAACATTCCAAATAATATTTTGTTCTTGCTGAAATTGGTTGCTTTAAGACCAGTACATGTTCTGTTCTAGGGAACTGTATTAAATAAGTACCAAAAATACAGTATACGGTAAGGATTCCTGGTATTAAAAGTCCCAACTTTTGATTATTTAACCGCTGTTTTATGACTTCATTCACAAAATAAAACTGTCCATACAGCTTTTTTAATATGTGCCGTCAGATTTTATTTATGAATGCATTCACTGGCAAGACTTCTTTAACTTGAAGCGTTGAAAAATATGTTACTCATCAACTTAAATAGCTGCCCCTGGGCATCTATTCTTTATGGGTAACCAGGGTTTCTTTTCTTGTCCTGGTTCAGGGAAATGTCAAAATTATTGCTGGTACTCGGTCATAGACTGAATAAGACTAAAACCGAGTAGTAGACTTTCAAAGTTACTGTGGCAACAGAGTAAATGAAAGTCTATTTTTTTTTTTTTTACCTTTCACTTTTGCTGCTTGGGTATATTGATAAACTGAGCGTTTACTTTTAGTTCCTTTCTTTCATGTCGGCTTTGCCGAAGTACAAATATTCGGCATATGTGGGAGAGAAGCTCGGAATGACCTCCTTACGCTCTGCTTTTTTGCTGAAAAAGACATTTTTGTTTGTCTTGAGGGGAAGTTTGCCTTTCTCGCCCTTACCCGTCGGTTTGGAGATGGTGATGATGGAGCGTGCTCGAGCACAGCAAGAGAGAAAGAGAGGGATTTATGACCTCTGGAGAACAAAGTAAATATGAGAGACCTGCCATTGTTGCCCCGCTCCCTCCCCTATTGTTGCCCCGCAGCTCTCTTCCCACTGCTGCACAGCTGGGACCGAATCCTATTGTTCCGACACCCCCCCAATAAGCACACAGACACATACACATACGCACTCCCCTGGTGGCTTAGTCACAGCTCCAGCTGGGTACCTTTGGTTTCCTAGCAACCTCCACCTCAGCAATTTGACTCGAGGCACCTCTGGCGAGGAATCTTTATTGATTCGGAGAGCCTCCAGACATTTTCTTATAGCACTCCATGCGTGGAAGCACCACTAAGACCTTTACACTTTCCTCAGACAGCCCTGAATATGCCACTGCTATATCTCACCCTTGTTAACCTAATGTCACAGAACAGGACCGGTTTTAAATGTGTGATGAGATGCTTCCCAGGACCTTCTGCACCACAGGAGCTCATTACGTTGGACTTTTCTGGAGAAAACATGGCCGTTCCCATTTTGCTATGAGTTTGGTAATGGATCAAATTCAGAAATCATGCTCAGACTGTTTAACTTTTAAAGAAAAAGTAAATGTCTGGCGTTTTTTAATAACAAAACCTGTGGGGAGCAGGGGTTGGTGGAGGACTCATCCTCCTGAAGTTAGCAGGTGGTTTAGAACATTAAATAATATATATAAATAATATATAGGCTCTGAACCAACACACACTTGGAAAGAACCTACAAAATCCATCTTAAAATGACCTCTGGTCAGCCAGTTTAAACCCAGTGGTTGTAACCGTATGACTGGTTGGTCCAACTGGACTAGGTTGGTCCCAAGTTTCACTGAATTTAATATTGTTATATTGCAGTTTAGTGGTTAGCATGTTTGCCTCTCAGCGCTGGGGGTTTCTGGTTTGAATCCCAATCTGGGTAGGGTTTCCCATGTTCTCCCCGTGTCTGGGTGGGTTTCCTCCGGGTTCTCTATTTTGCTCTCTATAATGCTCTAAATTGCCCTGTATAGTGTGTGTTTGTGTGTGTGTGGATGTGTGTCTGTGTGAATGAGTGTGTGCCCAGCGATGGACTGGCACCCTGTCCTGGGTGTATCTGCCCAGCGCCCGAGATGCCCATCCCCTGGATGGGCATGGGGAGACCCACTGAGACCCTAGTAGAGAAATAAGCAGAAGATAATGGATATATGGACGATGGCTTAGTGGTTAGCACATTCGCCACGCAGCACTGGGTATTTCCGGTTTGAATCCCAAACTGGGTGGAGTTTCCATGTCCTCCCCATGTTTGGCTGCTCTAAATTGCCCCGTATAGTGTGTGTGAGTTTGTGTCCAGCAATGGATTGGCGCCCTGTCCTGGGTGTATCTGCCTGGCGCCCGAGACGTTCTCCCCTGATGGGCATGGGGAAGCCCAATGCAACCCTAGTAGGGATTAAGTGGAAGATAATGAATGAATGAATGAATATATATTGCAGTTTATAACCACTGTTATATGTTTTTAATTTAAAGCAAGATGCTCCTCGGTTCAAATAGTCTCAGACCAGATAAAATCCTTTTTATTTTTTTTATTTTTTTTGGGTTCCCTCCATTCGTGTGTGTCTGCCCCAAGATGGATTGACGGCCTGTCCAGGGTCTCCCTGCCTTTTTACCATATAAACACTGGGTTCCAGAGCTCCACATCATTTTAATTAAAATGATCGGGTTATAAAATCCTGCCTTCTTACGTCTAACTTTTAACTTGGGAACAACTTTTTTTGTTATTGCACAATTCTTACAGAGTTGAATACCATGACTTATAGGTTTACTGTTTCTGTCTATACAATGAAAGGTTAAAAAAAGCTTTGGTTATAAGTTTAATAGGGCTGTTGGACTGTAACCCTGCACAGCATGAGCTGAAAAAACAAGTTGTCAGCGTCTCAGTATCTGCTTTGAATGCTGTGTGAAAGTCCTGCAGGACTTTTCTCTCTCCGAAAACAGCTGAAATGTCTGATGGTTGACCATGCGTGCATACTCGAAAGCAGTATAACGTCTTCCGAGATCATGAGAAACAGCAGGAACTTGAGTTACCACACTTAAGCAAACACTGTCTGAACCCATCACCTGTTCAGACTCACAATCACAAATGCCCCCCGCTGCAGGGCTGGAATGATCCCACACACAGCAGGCGAGTTACAATATAGTGTCTATTAAGTAAATGTTCATATTTTTAATCAAGGCTTTATTTTTTTTACTATTTCATATCAATTATAACTGTTGCATAATGTAACCGTTAATCAGGACAAGCTGACAATATGCAATATTTAACATCTAAGTGCAAAAAGAATTCAATGGAATTCAAAAAAAATAATAATAAAATGAGGTTTGAAAAATTGTTTGGGATTTTTTTAGGCTGGTTAAAAAGTTTTAGAGGTGTTTTCAGTGTTGCACATTTGGAGGCCCTGGTTCAATCCGTCATGTAGGTTCAATTCATTGGTATAATCACACACTGCTCTAAAATACAAGGGGAACACTAAAATAACACATCCTAGATCTTAATGAAAAAATATTTCAGGTGAAAGTCTTTATTTAGTAGATAGTGGATTGCGTTGAGAACAAAAGAACATAATGATTCACAAATGGAGGTCTGGATTTGGAATCCTACTCAAAATCAAACTTCAGGCTGATCCAACTTCAGTGGAAATTCCTCAAGACA
>JAOUQT010006080.1:0-12402 GCA_025769995.1 Xyliphius kryptos | reverse complement strand
TGTATCTGCCCAGCGCCCGAGACGTTCTCCCCTGGATGGGCATGGGGAACCCCACCCCGCGACCCTCATAAAGGAATAAGTGGAAGATAATGAATGAATGACTATTTATTTTACAAAGTTGCAAAAAAAGTGTCTAAATTAATAAAACAAAAGCATGTTTAGTTTTTACCCAAATGTTAGTCTCAGTGCATCACTACATTAAGGCAGTTTGAATAAAGCAAGTGCCAAAATCCATTATTTTGAAGTAAACAGAATGGTAACGTATGAATAAAAATTATTACTCACAGGAGCAAAGAAGTCCACCAGCCAGGGCTCTTTCACATCCCGAGGGAAGTTTTCCGGCCTTAAAGTCGTGACGTGAGCACTTACACTTTCTTTGGCAAATGCAACAAGGTTATACAGAGCATCTTTGCCTGGGAACAAATAAAAACAAAATTGCATTAAAGTTATAGTAATTATTACAGTCTCAGCATTCTGATCATATTATGGTACCAAGGCTAAATTTAGCAAAATCAACTTTAAAATGCAATAAAGTTGCAATTTTAGCAAAGAAATGTTTAAATACTGCAAGAGCAAACCTAACGTTGATTTCTAAACAAATCTAAAAGCAATTCTATTTCTTTTCCATGTATGAAATGTACAAGGATCGGATTTATTGGATTACAGAAGACTGATGAACGTACCGTGATAAATCTCAAAGTCGTAAATGCCAAGGCCTTTAAATACGGCTACACAGGGTCTTTGGATGTAGAAGGATGCACACAGCACAGACTCTGACATGCAGTCAACCTTCCCTACCTACACACATGAAAAACACAAAAAATAAAAGTTAGATCGTATTTCTTATGATAATGCACATTATAAAATGGGTAAATCCGGGCCTTTATTTTATTTCATTTATTATTATTTATTTTTTTTTTTTACAATATGTTTGTAACCGATTTATTTACAATAAATGTCCACTCATGCTTCCATTCTTGCTTAAATATTATGGTACCACAGTTATTTAAGCATGTGTTCTATACAAGTCTTCAATTTAAACAAATTTGCTCTTTAAAAAAATTATTTGCTCATTATACTTTAACGTAAGGCAGCTCTCACAGGGAAGCAGGTCACCTTTCTGACAAATCAATGAAATTTAGGTGATGGCTTGGAGGTATGTACAACTGCAAAATTTTGAAACTGGATTTGATCAGGATTAAAAAACAAAAGCAAGACTCCTCAGTTCTACACTCACAGTCTGATTTTTCAGGTCCATTGATTAGACCGTAGTCCCATAGTCCTTCTGTTGTTTTACATTCTTTGTTATGCTGCTTTAGTATGTCCTCTGATAATCAGGACCCTCATGAAGGAGGTATTAAGGTGGTGGTGTGTGAGTGTGTATTGTGCTGGTATGAGTGGATCAGAAACAGCAGTGCTGCTGGACAGAGAACAGAACACCACCCTAATCATACTGCTGTTGGATCCTGATCATCAAAGAACAGAGTAACAAAGTATGTAGAGTAACAGATGGACTACAGAATCGAGGTGTAGAACTACAAAGTCCAGCTAAATGATAAGCAGAGAACAATTAGGCCAATAAAAATACCAATAAAATGGCCGGTGAGTGTATACGGTTTTGTGAAAAATTGTTTGCCCCCTTCCTCATTTCCTGTTTTTTTGCATGCTTGTCCCACTTAAGTGTTTCAGAACCTCAAACCAATTTAAATAGTAGTCAAAGACAATACAAGTAAACACAAAATGCAATTTGTAAATGAAGGTTTGTTATTAAGGGAGAAAAATATCCAAACCTTCATGGCCCTGTGTGTAAAAGTGATTACCCCCCCCTCCCCCCTTGTTAAAACATACTATGAGTGTGGTTTATCACACCTGAGTACATTGTGTCTAGCCACACCCAGGCCTGATTATTGCCCCTCCTGTTCGCGATCAAGACATCACTTAAATAGGACCTGTCTGGCAAAGTGAAGTCCACTAAAAGATCCTTACACAAAACGCCGAGATCCAAAGAAATTCAGGAACAATTGAGAAAGGGTTATAAAGCCATTTCCAAAGCTTTGGCAATCCAGTGAACCACAGTAAGAGCCATTATCCACAACCGGCCGCCCAAAATTACAGCAAGAGCGCAGCAACGGCTCATCAAAGAGGTCACAAAAGACCTCACACCACCGTCCAAAAAACTGAAGGACTCACTTAAGGCCTCATTTAAGGTCAGACTTTATGCCTCCACCATCAGAAAGAGACCGGGCAAAAATGGCCTACATGGGAGAGTTCCAAGAAGAAAACTAATGTTGAGCAAAAAAAAAAAAAAAAAACATTTTGATGATCCCCAAGACTTCTCGGAAAAGTTTCCCATTACATCTGGCGTAAACACTGCATTTTAGAAAAAGAACATTATACAAACAGTAAAATATGGTGGTGGTAGCGTGATGGTCTGGGGCTGTTTTGCTGTGTCAGGACCTGGAAGACTTGCTGTGATAAATGTAACTATGAATTTTGCTGTCTACCAAAAGATCCTGAAGGAAAATGTCCAAACGTCTGTTCGTGACCTCAAGTTGAAACAAACTTGGGTTCTGCAGCAGGACAATGATCCAAAATACACCAGCAAGTCCATCTCTGAATGGCTGAAGAAAAAAAAAATGAAGTGGCCTAGTCAAAGTCCTGATCTGAATCCTGTTGAGATGCTGTGGTTTGACCTTAAAAAGGCAGTTCATGCTTGAAAACCCACTAACGTAACTGAATTAGAACAATTCTGCAAAGTGGGCCAAAATTCATCCAGAACGTTGAAAAAGACTCATTGCAAACGCTTGGTTGCAGTAGTTGTTGGTTGGCCCAACCAGTTATTAGGTTTAGGGGGAAATCACTTTTACACACAGGGCCATGTAGGTTTGGATTTACAAATTGCATTTTGTGTTTACGTGTGTTGTCTTTGACTACTATTTAAATTGGTTTGATGTTCCGAAACACTTACGTGTGACAAACACGCAAAATAAACAGGAAATTAAAAGGGGGCAAACACTTTCACATCACTGTATATAGACACATTCGTATTTGTTACACGGTCAGAGATAAGATCTATTTCAGATTAAAAAAAAGTTATTTTTTAACAAATCCAAACCTGTATATTGAAGTCTTTTAAAAGAGCACCGAGCTTCTTGTACTCATGAGCAGACATGCTGTTTTCCCCAAAAGTGAAACTAACCAGCCATCGGTGTCGAGCCAACTTATCCTGCAATCAATAAACATTCACATAGTAACACATCTTAAAAGTGTTACTTTCGTCTTCAAAGCTGCACACAACATAGCATGCATCAAATGTATTGTTTCTCTTGACTTTAATGATGTGTTGTTTGTAGCCTATTTTATTTTTTCCAAGTTTAAAATCAATGAATTAAACATCACTCACAAACAGGTCATTACTGTTAAAGTGCACAATGTCTCAAGGCATGACCTATTCTGCTCTATGTATAAGGGCGAGGCAAATGTATTTGTATAGCACATCAAAAAAAAAATCACTAAACGGAACAGATGTTTAAAAGAAAATCAAAAGAAAATATAAGATAGTTTGAATATGGTTAAATTAATTTAATAAAAAAAGGTAGTGCAACTAGATCTATAGTGCAAAACAATCCATCCATCATCTTCCACTTATTCCTTTATGAGGGTCACGGTGGGATTCCACATACCCATCCAGGGGAAAACATCTCAGGCACTGGGCAGATACACCCAGGACAGGGCGCCAATCCGTCGCTGGGCACACACTCACTCACACATCCACACGGGGCAATTTAGAGCATTAAATTTTACTTGGAATCCATGTTTTTGGACTGTGGGAGGAAACCGGAGCACCCAGAGAAAACCCACACGTACACAGGGAGGACATGGAAACTCCACCCAGATCGGGCTTCGAACCAGGAATCCCCAGCGCTAAGAGGCGAACATGCTAACCACTAAAGCCACCTAGTGCAAAACTAGACCTAAAAAATATTTTATTGAACCTTGTGGGGAAATGGCAGATGTTGTAGTTGCTCAAGTTATGTAATGTACAAACATTTATGTAATAAAAATAAAGTGGTAATAATTAAGAATGAAATACAACTAAAATAAAGTGGCAAAAGAACAGAGGGAAAAAAAATGTCTTCAGAGAACATCTTGGATTTTCTGGTAGTCTGTTCCAGTTACCTACAGCATATAAGGTAGTGGAATGCTACCTAACCGTGTTTAGTTTGGACAAGCTGACCTGAATCTGTGGTTTTGGGAGATCTACTGGGTTTATACTTTAAACACATCTGAGATGTATTCTGGACCGAAACAGTTTAGTGATTTAAAGCTTTACTTTATTAAGACCAGTGTATATGCTGCCCCTCTTCCTCTATAGATTTCTCATCTTCTGCTTAATCCTCTACAAGGGTAGCGGGTGGAGGGCATAGCCAACTATGTGCCGCCTTATACGTTTATATTTTGTGTTATATTAAAAAAAAAAAAAAAAACACAATTGGTACAGCAGTGTCCTAAAAAGATGTTAATAAAGAAGCTTTTTAAACAACAACATGGTCAGTATTGTGCACATCATTGCACAATGCAACAGTATTAATGCACTGATGCTATCAGTTACCATGTAACCCTTTGTGTTCAGAGACATTACCTCAAAGCTCTGCTTTGTGAGCCTCTCAAGGTCAGGCATGTGCTGTAACACCAGTGAGTAAATCTCTTTGACATCCAGAGTCTTCAGAAACTAAAACACAGGTCAGTCATTTTATGAAAACACATCTTCAGAAAATACTACAGTATTAAGCACTACTTTAATTATTAATGATAATGAAAATAATGATAAGTTAAGTAAAGATGATCTTACTAGCACACTGCCCTCCTGAGCAAGTGAGCTGCCAGGTGGAAATAAGATTGTAGAGCTGGTGGTAATGTCGAAACTTTTACACAGATCAGTGTGCATGGTGCAGTCAATCCAACCAACCTTCACCAGACCGTCCTGCAAAAGACACACAACTCATTTCCAACACTTTTTTTTTTTTTTTAAATACACCCCAAACACACAAATACCTCACATATGCACAACACATCCAAATCCCCCAACACACACTCCGCATGCTCCCACATACAGTGGAGGAAATAAGTATTTATTTTTTTAAGTGTTTAATAATTTTTATGGTAGCTTCATTTTGATGGAATATCAAAAAGAAAATAAAAAAATTAAATAAATTTTTAAAAAAGCATTTCATTGAGGGGAAATGTGTAAGTGATCCCCTAAAATCATGACTAATGTTGGCTCCCACAGACCACTGACACACCCTAATCTTAGTAAATTCGTTACCTGCTTGTGAGACACCTGTCCCAAATTGTCACCTGTATAAAAGGCCACCTGCCAACAGACTCAGTGACACGGCAACATCTCCACCATTGGCAAGACTAAAGAGCTGTCTAAAGATGTCAGGGACAAAATTGTTGACCTACATGGGAGGAGCTGGTTAATGATCTCAAAGTTGCCAAAGTCACCCGAAAAAACATTGGTAATACACTGAAATGTAATGGTTTAAAATCCTGCTGGGCACGCAAGGTTCCTCTGCTCAAGAAGGTTCACATCTAAATATTAATGACTCTGAGAAAGATTGGAGGATGATGTTTTAGTCAGATAAGACCAAAATTGAGCTCTTTGGCCTCAACTCAACACGTTCGGAGAAAAAATAAAATAAATACAGACTATGACCCTAAGAACACCATCCCTACAATCAAGCATGGTGGTGGAAATATGTCTTGGTGGTGTTTTACGTTCTAATGGCATAGCAAGGAGTTTTTTCTTGACATTGTCGTTTTGGCATTCTCTTTGGGGGTTCAGGCTTAGAACTCTGTAAAGCTGCTTTGTGACAAATGAATAAATTACTTGAACTTGTAATAAATGATGCTTTACTAGGAGGTCAAATATTTTCTTTCAATGAAATTCAAATAATTTTTAAATTTTCTTTATAAATGTAATTTTTATTTATTTTTTGTATTTTACTAAAAAAAACTTGTATTAAAAGTCAGTGGGGAATCAAATACTTATTTCTTCCACTGTATATATACACAAACACACACATATGCATGCGCATACAACCATAAAAATAAAATGCATACCAACATTCCAGCAAGTTTTTGTCTTGTCTTTGACTCCAGACAATCTTTACAAAAGGAAAAAAAATATTTAAAGTATAGTTAATTACATATACGTTCATCTTTCTACATATGTCCTTCTATATCTGTATACACACAATGTCTGGCCATAAAAGGTCACCAGCTTGATTTAACAAAGTAAAAGAGCCAGCAAGTACATAATTATAACCCAACCATAAACGGGTGATTATGTTTCGGAAGTTATGTTGTTATGAAAGATCAGCAAGCAATGCACTGCATTCCGAGAGTCAGCTTATGATAAATCAAAGCATGTATATAAAATACAAACCAATTCTCAGATTTCACAAACTTTACTTCTAAATAATAAGAGGTTTGATTTTCTAAAACCCAAGGACGCTTTACAAATAATCAGGGGAAGGAAAAGAGGAAAGAAAAAAAAAGACAATTATGACAGAGGGGTTGAGTGGAAGTATTGGGAAAAGAGATGAGTTTTAAGTTGAGTTTTAAAATAGAATAATTAAAAGCAGAGGCATACAGCTTGAAGTAAGGCATTGACAATTTTGGTGCGATTATGCTGTAAGAACTACCACGAGTGATCATTTTTAATTTCGGGACCGCCAAGAGACAAGTATCAAACCAACCAAAAACCAAATCAAAGCCTTTTTGCTAGTAAGAAATAAATTCTGTTTAACTTTGCAATCTTTTATTTAGTTCTCTTTATTTACAGTCACTGCATGAACATGTGCATTATAAAACCTGCTGATATCTTACCTCCTGTGTCGGAGCAAAAAGTAATAAGCCACCCCAAACGAGAGGCAAACGCTTGATCGATCTCAGTGAAAACATTTCCTGTCGGAAAAAGCAGAAATACAAAAATAAAGAGGCTCAAAATTCACGAAGATCTAAAAAAAAAATAATGAAAAAAAAAACAGATATACACAACCACCCAAGTAAATACACACGAATAAAGAGAAAAAGAGGGTACCTTGCCATAACTCCGTCACTTTGGTTGTCACAAACTGCATTGCAAACTTGGTGATGCTGGATTTAGATCTGTCCCCATGGTACTTCTCTGGATTCTGAGCACAAATGGTACAAGAACTTAAAAGAAGCATTTAAATAAGCACAATCTGACTTAGTTTGGTTTAATGGTTTCAACTTAATACTCCATTTAACATTTTTTCTGCACCAATCACCCGAAAATAAATGTATAAAATATACACTACAAAGAGCAAAACAACTGGAAACATGCAAGAGACATCCTATTCTATTTAACTTGGTTTCCCTTAACAGTGGCTTTCCACAAAGTATATAAGATTTTTTGCTCATTTAACTAGAAAAGCATTTATAAGGTCAGTTTATCCCAAAGGCTCTGTGTGAACCATTTAAAACCCTTTATACCAAACTCACCCAGTTGTGACATTTATGGACAAACTGGGGCCTTATCATGCAACAAATATTGGCCTTCCTCAAACTGTTTCCACAAGGATATACACATACAACTTACAAAAATACATGGCTATGTGCTTGATGTTCTACATCTGTGTTAAATAAATGAAATGATTAAAGGAGTGTCCTGATACTTTGGTCCATGTGGTGTATATAAAACGAAACACTTTTCTCATACTTGACATATAAATCGATATAAAAAAATAAAATCAAATAAAAATACAAATTTTGGTTCATAAATGCGCTGACTGAAAGCAAAATCGTCTATAATAAACTTGTCTTCTTTTAAAATGAGCCCTGACAAGTAAAAGATTTTACATTTCTTTAACAATCAAATTACAAAACACAGTTTATGGAAAACTTCGGAAAAAAGTACATTTTATATTGCGCATTTATACGAATGGGAAGCGGTCAGATGTGGGTTATTGTGAATAATGTCCCAGCTAGCAAAGCGGCTCAGCCAATTAGATTTAAGGACTGGAACTACCCATTTTATCAAAGACAACAACGCACAATACTGATCGCTTGACATTCGTTTCAGTGCATGACATACGATACATTATTTTCCCAAGGTTTCTTTATAAATTGCATTCTGTTATTTGGCTACTAGATAGCAGTATTTGATTGAGAAACCGGTATCCTGTCACTTGGTGTCAGCATTACATTTACATTACATTAGGTCATTTAGCAGATGCTTTTATCCAAAGCGACTTACAAGTATCCAACTTAATAGTTGGGGTCAGAACACAGGGTTACACACAGAATCCCTAAAACAATGAGGGTTAAGGGCCTTGCTCAAGGACCCACATTGGTAACGTCAGTGGACCTGGGATTTGCACCCACAACCTTAGATTGCTAGCCCAACACGCTAACCACTGAACTACCATACCTTTCAGTTTATTAATGATGTTGCCTTCTATAAACTTATTTATAAAGCCAACCTTATTTTTTATTATAGGGTTTTGTAATAGTTTTGAAAAAGTAAGGTTGTGCATTATTGTGAAAAGATTATGAGAAATATTATTTCTTTATTGCACTAGAGGTGCTGTTTCATAACTGGACCCTGTCCACTACCATGTTTCACAACCATGAAATTGGCATTCTCATACAGTCTTCTAATTCCTCAGTTAAAAAGATTAACAACGGTAGGGAAAAGAAAGCCTATTCGAACCAAGACCCCCACAGTTACAAAAGTTCAACTGGTTGTGCTGCTTTTAAAAATAAGGTCCAGCGATCATAAGATTGACTGTAACATTAGGTGTCTCACCATTCCAGCTCTGAACACAAAAAGACTCGGGTAGCTGCTGATGCCTTTACTGCGACACAGCCGAGTGTTGTCCCCACAGTTCACTGCAGCGATCCGGATCACACCGTCCATCTCTTTTGCAAACTCTCGCCACTGACATAAAAAAACCCCCCACATATTTACATACTTCTTACCAAACATGACTTATTAATTTTTAAGTGAAGCAGTCGAGTCTCACTGTGGGAGCCAGTTCATGACAATGGGAACAGCGCGGAAAGTAGAAATTCACAAACCACACTTCTCCAGAATTTACAGCTGCATCTGCCAAAGGTGAAAAAACAGACAGTCAGGTTAACGAAACGGGCGTGATTGATTGGACAGGCAGACCAATGGAGTAAACAGACAGTTGAATGGACAGAGTCAGGATGGCGGACAGCAGGTGGAAGTATGAAGGTGATTGTCTCAAAGGGACACGTGGGAAGATGTCGGGGTCCAAACAGGCAGAGCACGATTATATTGCGTTTAATTTGAAAGACAAATTGTATTATATTTTTTAAAGAAACTAAATACCCAGTCCACACAGATACATGCAGCACCAGTCAAAAGTTTGGACACACCTACTTCTTGCCGCATTGTCTATGTTCTCCACTTACCATGGACATGAAAGTGAAGAAACAATAGGTTGTACCTAATAAAATGGCAGGGGAGTGTATATATACTGTACCAGTTAAAAGTTTGGAAACACCTTCCTCTTGCTCCTTCCTTTTCTGTTCTCTGTTGGTCAGGAGCATCACAAAACATGTATAATTTGGATGGTGGATTGTTTGTCAGTTCTGCAGTGACACTAATGTGGTGAGGGGATTTTACTGCAGCAGTGCTGCTGTAGTTCTGCTAAAACACCTCAGTGACACTGCTGGGATAGGAATAATGCACCAACCAAATAATAGCTGCGCCGTGGTGCTACCATTGGGGTTCTTATCATAAGAACAGAGTAAAGGTGACCTGCACAGTATGTACCGTAGTGCATTAACAGATGGACCACGGTCGAATTGTAAAGTTACAAAATCCATCTTTACAGGAAGTGGAATTGAGAACATGGACAATAACTGAAGCAAAAAGGAAGCGTGTCCAAACTTTTGACCGGGACTGCATATTTGATTTCCCTGCAAAAAAATGAACAGCCCAAGGAATGCAATTTGAGCTGTGGCTGTAAAATGCCAAGGTTTGTGTAAGTGGGTGGAAAGGTTATTTAGTTAAGCACTCAATTTAAGGCGAGCAGATTTAAGATGGGTGGCAGAAAACTGAGTGGACTGGCAGAGGGAAGGGAGACAGTTTGATTGGCCAGCAGTGAGTTTGGGATTATAAATAGTTGATAAAACAGGCATTGTGTTGTGAATCGTTTAAGCAACTGGTTGGGTTAATACGTAGTCAAAGGAGCAGGCAGTTAGTTGGCAGGCAGTCAGTGAGACAGGTGAAAAGTGAAGAGCATTTTAATTACAACATTTAGAGCTGGAACAAAAGGAGGACTTGACCACCTACCAAAATCACCTCGGTCCAAAGTAATGACTTCGGGATCATCATCATAAATACCTGTAAAGAGCATTAATCACATTAACATTGGAAAGCAACTGTACATTTATTTATTAAAAGCCATCATTAAATAAATTATTAACAGATACAGTATTTCAGGTTTTAATCAAGTGTATGTAGATGGACAAAATAATAAATACAATTATCAAAATTTAACAATATTTGCATATACGAGTCATTCACATGTTGCTCTTTATAAAATGAGTAGTTCCGGTACTTAAATCTGATTGGCTGACAAGAGACCAGTTTATTTATGATTTTGCTTTCAATAAAGATATTTATGAACCAAACCTTGGGCTTTGGGTGTGTTTATAATTGTTTTATAATAGCAATAAATCACTCAAGGTTACACATTGTTGTGAATAAATCACGGAAAAGAGGTGTAACTATACTGCACTTTGCGTTATGACAAACACAGCTGATTTATTCACAATAATGCACGCGCTTTTGTACCTTATTGTTTTAGTAACATTATTGTATATGAGCCCTGTGAAACTTTTTAATCTGATCTATAGTTCAAAGCAAAGCAGCATTACTGCTCATTTGTAAGTGACTTTGGATAAAAGTGTCTGCTAAATGTAATTATCTGAAGCCCTTGGGCCAAACTTACAAATCACATTTACACAGATGCATTCATCCAAATCAACACCACAAGTCCATAGTTACACTGTAATATAATCAAGCCTGATCATTAGCAAATGTGCTTTTAATGCCTAGATTTTCCCCACAATTTTAAATTTTTTTATAGCCAGTGATTTTTGAAAGTCATGTGTTATGGGATGATTACTGACTAAATTACTGACTTGTGTTGTTAAATCATTTGTAAGTCGCTTTTTAGCGTCTGCTAAATGACTAAATGTAATGTAAAGCTAAATGTCTCAGCGTTACAGACGGATCATTTCACCATTTATCAGAGAACGATATGGAATGAGAAATAGCACCATGGTGAGACCGAATCATCAGGCGGCATTCATGACTAGAGCGAAGTTAATGAGTCGAAGTGAATCTTGGGAAATCCAGTTAAGGTAAAAGAGAGCAGATCCAGAGATTGTCCTGTAGGCCAGAATCAATGTCTTGTACTAAATGAAGGAAACGGAATGCCAATGGAGAGAGGCGAGTAATAGAGTAACATGAGCTCCTGGGACGGCTGAACACAAGTCGAGCTGCTGAGTCACTTAATACAACTCCCAATTCATGACTTTATTTTATAACTAAAGCAGTAATTTCATACCAGACACTTTTCATTCAAATGTCACATGAAGCCCAAGAGGAGGATGAGGTACTTATTTAATCTGATTCTTCCCACCACAGTGTGTTTCCACTGGGGCCTTTCCCATGTGGGGATTCACTTTAGTCTTTTGTATAGTTTCTTTATGATATTTCTTGTTACAAGTGCTTTAAAAAATAAAGTTAACTTGACCAATAGCATGTTATGGCAAGAAAAAGCCAGGCTGATCATTTGATAATCACTCGATTACAGTTGACTGCAATTATGTATTTTCTACAGACATTATTTACAGACTATTTGGTAATAAAAGTGCATTTATATCAGAACGTTACCAAAATAAAAATGAACAAGCGAGAAAACACTGTCCACACACACATCAGGGGGGAGGGGAGAATTTACCAAAATCATATCTGTAGTAGTTCCAGCTTTCGTATCTGCCCCCCTGCTGGTCGTCCTGCAGACCCTTCTCTCCATATTTATCATACTTCTTTCGAAGGTCTTCGTCCTTTAGCACCTCATAAGCCCGATTTATCTTGAGGAACTTGTCGTGAGCCTCATCATCATTCTGCAATAACGACAAAAACAGTTCATCCAAAAACATGGGTCATTACTGAAATACATCACACAACTACATTTACATTTGGTCATTTAGCTGACGCTTTTATCCAAAGCGACTTACAGGTATCTGGACTTGGTTGGGATCAGAACACAGGGTTGATGCAGCACCCTGGAGCAATGAGGGTTAAGGGTCTTGCTCAAGGACCCA
>JAOUQT010006045.1:0-12404 GCA_025769995.1 Xyliphius kryptos | reverse complement strand
AGCTTTTTTTTCCCTTTTCAGTCCATCATTCGTAAATACAAATGACCTACAGCTCTGAAACCATTTACAAAATGTTTGTAACCAATAACACATACAGTGAAAAGCATAAGTCTTAATAATCAGTGGAGATAAAAACGTGACGATCCAGTAATAGCAGCTCGATTTTCCCCATCAACCCTGTGATCTGGCAACGGGAACCATCTTGAATTAGGACGATATAACACGAGACCAGCTTAGTAAAAGAGTGATGGATGAACCACTTAAAAATAAAGTATGACGATTTGCGACATTAAATCAGAGATCCTTTTTAAAGCTTATTCATTAAATTGTGAGCAAATCAGTTCTGCTTTTTTCACTAATGCTTAACGTGAGCAAAAAAATAATAAAATAAAGGACTTTAAAACCCCATGAACTCGGACTCGCGAGTCCCAGTAATTCAGCTCGGAAGCATGGACTTCATAACGCACTAAAGATAATGAAGCAGAAAGCCGAGGTTCGTTAGTCCTGACATACACCAGTGTTGTCCTGTTCAAAACGTACATCGTTACAAACGACAGATGAGCACACCACGCCAGAACGCTGTACAACCTTGCATCGCATATAGAATATCTCGTTAATTGTGTAGAAAAATAACCATTGATTCCTGAAATGGCACAAAATCCACGAGGTGCGTCGGAAAGCAAAGCACCATTCGGTTTATGACTATGGGGTTTATTAATGAATTAGTAATTAGTAACTGTGTTCTGACATGGCATCTGATGGGGCGGCAGTATTAGGGGGGAGTGTCGGTGTCAGTCATCCAGGCGACTGGTGCACAGCCGCGATAGTGAACATGTGTCATGTGACCTTGTGTATTCTTTAAGCAAGTCACACCAGTTTCACATACAGTATATACTTTAAAACAATGTTTAAATACACTGCAACTGAACACGGTTCCTATAGGATTATGATGCAACAGGAAACGGTATAATGAACTGTACAGAACTAAATTTGGTTTGCACAAATCAGGTCTCACCATCATACAGTCTCATACAGGTACAGGTTCCCTGTACAGATGCATAATGATCAGGTAGGAACCATATTTAGTTCTCTGGATGACTGACAATGACAAACTACTAGGCTTACTTAAGTTGTAAGGTCATAAGGCTAGATGTTTCCAGGTAATAACCTTCACTGACTATTTAACCAGATATGAACCATCAATCATTGCAGTAATCTGGATTGTTAATGGAACTGCACCCTATTAGGAGCCACTTCCTAAACTGGTACTGAATCTGATGTGAGTGGGTCTCAAAGAACAAATGGTGGGTGGGTTCATCTATTGATAACCCAATGGGGGAACTACGAGTTCGGTCCAAGAGCGTATGCAAAGTTACTGCCTCCTCTAATCATGTTGAACCTCCCATACCTTGATACTTAGAAAGAAAAAATGAAAAAAACAAAAAAAAAAAAAAAAAAAAAACAATTAAATAAAATCCTGAAACGTTTTTTTTTTTTATACAATATTGCAATAACATCTTCTCATCTTCTACTTTAATAAGACTTAAATAAATTATTTAATGCCCTAATGAACATGTCAGGACTGGTTCTTCTCACAGTACAGTAAGAACCCGCAGAGCTTCTAATCCGAAAATCCCTTAAGAAAATGAAAACGCATGGACTGGAGTTTGAACGAATGGTGAACGATGTTTCTTTTTAGATCTGATTTCTGACGGCTGTATGGAGGTTTGAAGTGGATCAGTGCCGTAACTTTTAACGAGAAAAAAAAAAACAAAAAAAAAAACCAACACATCAGCAGTTCTGTGTTAACTTAGCTTCAGCACGACGACGATAACGCGCCGCCTTTTTTTACAGAGCCATATAATCAGTCAGCCGAACTTCTAGTTGCTCCATTAATATATTTAGGCGCAGAAGTTTAAGTCGGAGAAAATAAGGAGTGTTCTCCGAAGGAAGGGACAAAAAAAACCCCAAAAACAAAACAAAACCCACAGCCTGAGCGTCGGTTCAAGGAACACAAACAGATGTGATGGATGGAGGTGAAATAAAGGTCCGGACCTGATTAATGCGATAACAATAACCCGTTTCACTACAGTATTTGGTTTCTTTAAAAATATTTGCTTTAAAGGACTTCTATCTTAAATATGAAACAGCAGACAAAATCCTGGCTTTAGGTTCTTAATTGAATCGTGTAACAGAAACAGAAGCTTCAGATAAAAACAACTTCAAACGGGTTCAAGTCTTGTGCAGAGCACTTTCATCAGTGTATAAATACCTCTTGCAACATCTTCCACTGAGCACATCAAGCCCCGCCCAAATCTCCCACACGCATAATGCCACGTTCAGCTCTACAAACTACCCCACCAGGTACAACCACCAGCCACTAGATCTATACTTGGAGCAGACAGAACCGGGTAAAACTCTGAATGTGAGACTTTCTTCTACAATCAGACGTGGAGATGAAGCGATCTGATGTTCATGCATTCCAAACAAGCAAAGCACAGAGTACTTGATTTTGTTCCGTACTGAA
Organism: Xyliphius kryptos; assembly: GCA_025769995.1. Taxonomy (NCBI): domain Eukaryota; kingdom Metazoa; phylum Chordata; class Actinopteri; order Siluriformes; family Aspredinidae; genus Xyliphius; species Xyliphius kryptos. The sequence goes on along the minus strand of JAOUQT010006045.1, from coordinate 9,877 downwards.
AGGTGTCATCGGAATCACTATTCTAATCTGTGACCAGATAATTTACTGTTTCAATCAGATTATTTTAGGAACCACAGGACATGTCGGCGACATTGAGCGTCCAAACGTACATGAGAACAAACATCTGAGCGTTTAAATCGATCAAAAAATCATTAGAATGACCATTCTTCACTTGCAGACTCATAACTGCAGTGAGAAGGCGGACGTCAGGTGACCGTGAGTTCGAGGAAGGCACACGGCTCCACACAGCACGTAGCTTTCGGTAGAGTTGAAACCCTTTGGATTTGGTCCCGGTACAAACTTGTGCTTTTGAAATTGGGGGTTGAATTCTGTGCGGTTCAGAAGTGCTTCGGGTTCAGTCTAAGCAGTTGGGATGCAAAGGTCTTGGTGCAGTTAGGAACCTAAAAGGCAGCGAGGTCTGGGCATGGCCCACTCTGTTCTTGGATCAGATCAAGGTTTAGAACCCTGTTAGGAAGCTCCAGTTGGACAGGCAATTTGATCACCATTGAGGAAGTAAGTCTGAAGACGAAGCACCGCGTGCAGAACAGATGCAGGAGGTGAGAGTTCACATCGATGGGGTTCAGCATTCCAAGCCTTTGGCTCATTATGGAATCTAATGTTATGTTTAAGTGCTTTTCATAATGATGCTTTAGGTCTGCGAAGACGGGGCTATAATCTCAGCGGCAGTTTTATCATTATAAATCAGATTGTAACATACAAACCTATTGTGCTTTTTAAAGACCGATGTGCTGCATAAGGCCAGACACATCAGATATGTGGTTCCTCTTTAATTTTAGGTTCAAGGATCAAGTATCAAAATGCATATTGACTGAATATCAGCAAAAAGCTGACCGTTGATAATGTGAACACATCCTAAAAGAACTGATTTATCGAGTTAAAGAAAATATGGTAACACTTTCTATGAAGTCGGTATTCAAACCACATTATAAACACATTCATAACACTTTAGAACGTATTTATAATGCCCTATAACACTTTTTAAATGAACATTAACCTTCATAACCACACATAATAAAGCGATATAAGAACATGCCATAAGGCTTTATAGCACAATGCGTCATAATGCATAATAAAATGTATATTTTGGTGTCAAAGCTTTATTACGATCGTGTTAAGTTAATGTCTTCTATAAAAAAGCCTTTATAAGCGTTTATAATGACTAATAAACACTTATAAGCCCTCTTCATAGGCATTAGGTAAAGTGTTGATTTATTACTGCGCTAATATTAGTATTTATAATGACTTATTATAAATGCTCATTACAGACATTATGTAAAGTAAAATCAAGTATTAAGTAAAAATGTCTAAAAATGCAACAAATCCAAAGTTTTTAATAGAATGCATTATATTAATTAACTTGTCATATTGTTAACACTTTATGACTAGTTATGAACATGTATGTACATTATCTGAGGCTAATGAGTCATGTTAAGTGGTATATAAAGCTTATAAAAGCTCATAGAAAGTGTTACCGAAACTTTTTGTATCATCATTGTGCGGTATTTTGTCTATTTGCAGTGAGATTATCAATAATGACGGACAATACCTTTCAATTTAGCTTTTAACTTTGATTCAAATGCATGAACACCAGGAAGCCCTTCTTCTTGAACATAAGAAAATCAGACTGTTAGGTGACGTCTACGATTCGAGTCAGAATGCCGTGATGCAGCAAGAGAAAGCGCCGAGTTCAGCAAATCATACTAATCTGGAGTGTCCTGAACCTCAGCATACAGCGAGTCCAAACCGCACAGTCAGATACAAACACCAGTGTACACAGAGCCTGAGAGAAACAAAAACGCTCACTATCGCGCACGGTCATAAAGAAAAGAGATAAAGAAGAAACGATATCCCGCATCAAACCTGATCAATATCTTAGGATATCGGAAAACAAACTGCTTCGTACTACATGAGAGCAACCAAAGAGAATTCCATAATTCGAACGAACAAAACGTGAACAGCTTCAAAAAGTTAAATGCCATCGTGATAATCTTATAATTCAAAAGTAATATAAAGGAGTTAAAATAATCTGTAGAATTCATTAATATACACGTGTGAGAACTACGTCTTGTAAATATTACCCAATACTGCCGGCAGTCTATCAGTCTAAAATAAAAACAAAAAAGTAACTTGCCCTCTTATACAATAAAAATAACCGAATAAAATGCAAAAAACAAAGAAAACGTGAAAATGCAGCACCTATAAATACGGCAAATAAACCATAACTATATGAAGTCACGATATGGCAATCAAAAGATTTCAACATAAACAGATAAAATCTGCTACTTCAATGGAAACCTAGTGATGACGACAAAGAGCTCATGAGAGGAGAGGAAGAGCGCACTCGTACAGCTGATCCATCTCATACACACACACACGAGGAAAAATCCACAAAACCACAAACACACCTATAGACGGGAGGCAGTGGACTGACAGGCACTCGGCTTGTGTTGAAATGGGGAGGAGTCAAAAGCCACGCCTCTGACAGGGTACCACAATTCCAAAAAGCGATAGTGGTTGGGAACGGGAGTCACATATCTGCTGGGTGTTTAGATTTTCGGTGAGTAAGTGGAAGAAAAACGGGAGCGTCGGTACGGATGGCCACATCTCTTATCCACCCAAATGTTGTACGTTTCGGCGGCAGCATCTTGTTGAAGTGCTGCTATTCCAGCTTTAAAGCCTTTCGACTGAACTGAAACATCTGCTGGATGTGATGGATGACGCTCTTTGTTGTCGCGGCACTCAGTTCCAGGTGGTTCATGTAGAACTGATTGGTATCATTTTGTTCTAATGGTACTTTGATGGAACACCGAGCAGAACATGCGCCGGCAGGTGGTCCTGGCCTCAAGCATCCTGCTTTTCTTTATGTAATTCAGTCCAAATGACACTGATTTGATTTTCGTTCACGCAGCGGCATCACAGTGACGCAGTGGATCGCCATGTTCCATCTTTACGTAAACAGAACGACTGAGTGAGTCAAATGCTAATAAGACATGACATCACATTCCCAAGCACTATAAGCTACATGTACCAGTGATTCATTATTTGTTTGACGAGGATGTCTGAGGAGTATGTGGGTGGGGTACGATGGGGGTATTGGGTCAGTACTTTGGTATTACATATTTGGTGCTGTGTGCTTGAAAGTAACAGAAGAGGAGCATGACGCAAATTCTTTACAAATCTGGTACGGACTTGACGAGGTACCCTGTGAAGGACGGGGCGTGAAAAACGGGAACCATAAACATCAGACAGATGAACACCGACCTGAACACACCACACTCTCCCAGCTGTAACACGATCGGAGGGTCGGGTGGTTAAAGTGAACTGTGCATCTCTTGGCAACAACAGAGGGTATACAGGAACCCTCCCCAAAGATATAACAGTACCACTTTATTCTACAGTACAGCAATCCAATCCTCACAATCCTCCTCCATCCAAACTTCAGAGACGGTTCTGCGGTCGGCCAATTTTTTTTGTTTCAATCTTATTTTCAGTGTTTAATTAAACCGCGCGATCTGTTAAAGCCGTGACAACGATGTGCACATGAAGAGCTCTACATGACCAAATTTTACTACGTCACCTACCGTCATAGATTCTCTTTTCTTTTCTTCTTTTTTTTTTTTTTTTTTTACTAAATCTTGTGTCGTCTTTTTACTACAAAACGTGAAATTCTTTTTGAACGTTAAAAAGACTTTAAGGTCGATCCTCTCTATCAAAAAAGAAAAGTGTTTTCTGTGTCGTCCTTTAGAGTCAATAGACTGTGCAATCTCTTAGTGGCAACCGAATTGCTTTATATAAAACCTTGTTCTTCATCAGAGGACGTCCTGCTAATAAAAAAGGTGAGGAGAGAGAGCGAGAGAGAGAGCGAGAGAGACAGACAGGTCGGAGGCCATCAGATGGCTGGTGCTGTGGGGAAGATTGAGGCTGTGAGGATAAAGTTCCTTCTGATTTCCTTCAGTAACGCTATGCTAAACTTGGTTTTTGTTCTTCTCTCCTCACTTTTCGGTGGAACTCAGAAAAATAGATGTGATTAAAAATCCGATGCAGACGTGGAGTAAAAATACAGGAAGTGTAACAGTAACTCTGATGGACAGTGTTGGGAATCGGGACTTTGTGAGCGCGCCGTTCCCCCTCCCTCCTTTGAAGTGTACCCTTGATAAAAGAGCCCTAGCTAATCGAGGCAGCGTGATGCTGAGTGGGTGAGTGGGGGGGTGGGGGGAGTGCCGTTGCAGAAGGACGGCTAAGTGCTTTTCTCAGTAATCTGTCACTTTATTTAATCCCACTTCTGCACTTCAGCTCTTCTTCAGAAAGGAAAGTCAGTACGGCCGCTGGACTTCAGCTGCGCCCGCGGGAGGGGGCAACGCCACTGGGTCAGAGGGTGAAAGTGTAGTGGGAGCTTGAGAAGTGTGCGAGGATCACAGAGAGGAATCAGAACTCCCACTCAGACGGTTCCTCTTTGCTGGCAGCTTTTTCCAGCCGGTGGATGATATTATTGAGGTTGGCTGCTTTCTTTTTGCGCAGGCTGTTATCTTTGGGGTTCCGGGAAAATCCGAACAAACCCAGGCCTGATGTCCCACCCTGCTGCCCGCTGGTGCCCGGCCCCTCCGAAACTGAGGTAGTGGGTTCTCTGGAGTTGGGCGAGTTCGACGGGGTGGGTTCTTTGAGCACATCGTCCGACCCGAGTGCGGGCTTATTGTCAGAGAGGATGTCGGGCCGCCCTTCGGCAGCACCGTCCGAATCTGTGCCGTCACAGCTGTCGACTGCTTTTCCGGGTGGTAGAGAGGGGGAGCCACCCTCACCTGGTGGAGCGGTGCCCGCACCGGCCGCCTGAATTTCCTCAATAAAGAGTTCCCGGCGGATACGAGACCTGCACACAAAGAAGTGATGATACATATATTACTTGTTTTTTATTGTGGTTTACTGAAAGCTGGATGGAAAAACAATGGAAACAACCATTTTTATTTTGTGATAAAGGCACCATTGAACATCTGTATGATTTATCTAAATTTGGGGGGTTATTCTGATAATTTTGCACTAAATGGTGTCAGTCAGTTGGGAGGAGTCTGAACAGTAGCTACTGATGCCAATTCTTAAACAGGCTTCCAAATGATCAGTGATGGTGGACCGATCTCTGGATTTCATTATTTTTATGTGGGGGGGAAAGGCTAATTTACATAAGATGGTCTTTCCAAAAACTGTTAAACGTGGTTCATTTTTATTTATTTTTGTAAGAAAATGTGCCAGATAGACTTTTTCTTTCAATTAAATATCTGTACGTTAATTATGTAAATATGTAAATTACTGTTCAACAAATATTTATATGCAAACACATAAAACGCATACAAAACTTTACTTGCACTTGTAAATAATAATTAAATATATACATAAATTTTACTTATAAGCGATAAGTCTCAAGAAGTAACAACAGCAGGGAATAACAACAAGCTGGAACCAAGCTAACAGATCCACTTTTTTCTAAAAACACTGTGAACCCCGACCTGATTAAGTCATGTTACAAAATTAACTCACTGCCAATTTAATCTAGAAAAAAAACCCAGCAGGGGGCAGTAATGCATCATAAATAGGGTCTATAGAAGATCGCATGTGGAGTGTTTGGCAATCTACCAAGTCCACTGCGCGATGGACCTGTCGATCACGATCGGTGTATTGGGCACGGCTGGTATAAACCTTCTAGAAGGCTCTGTAACACCAATTCAAAATCTGATTGGTTAAAACAACTTATTTAATGCAACAGGGCCAGTAGAATTCATTCTGAAGGCTCAAGCTGAAAGCTTAGGCAGAAATATAAAACCTGGCAAATTCTCTAATAAGAAAATACATGTCTTGATGCTGTGCACCCGAAGCAAACATTATGAAAGGAGGCAGACAGACCATTTGGAATGTCTGTGATTCAGATTTTAGGTCATCAGAGGAGGCTTCAAAGGTCCTGATGGCCCGCCACTGAAAATATCATCTATTTTTGGAAATTGTAGAAAGCTACCTTTATGAGAAACTAATTGTTTGTTGTACCTCCTCTAACTTTACTCTTATTGAAACTGCTTTTCTAAATCATGTTTTATATAGAAACACATAACTGGAAGATCAACACTGATTAGTGAAACACACCTGTAGTTGTGAAACCAGTTGATGACCGTGCTGGTTTTGAGGTTGAGTTGGGTTGCTAGTTCCTCTATGGTTTTGGGGGAAGGGTAAGGTTTCTGCTGGTATGCTCTCTTCAGTGCCTCCTTTTCCTCAGGAGCAAGAACCACCCTGGGCTTCTTCAGTTGCTGCTGCTGGGAGAAGTGCTGAGGACTTGTACCTGCCCCAAAATCTACCCCTGACAGGGTACTGTCCACTGACGACTGAACCTCGCTGATTGAGCTGTGACGCCGTTTCATGTATGCTAAAAAAACAACAACAGAAAAACAGCACAAGGTCATTAATATGGTATAACTGATAACATTACATTTACATTTGGTCATTGATCAGACACTTTTATCCAAAGCGACTAACAAATATCCCACTAACTATATGGGTTCAGAACACAGGGTCACATACAGAATCTCTGGAGCAATGAAGGTAAAGGGTCTTGCTCAAGGACCCACATTGGTAACTTTAATGGACCTGGGATTTAATTTATTTTCATCATTACACCTCAACTGTCACAATTAATACTTTAATTAATTTATTCATTATTATCTTCCGCTTATTCCTTTATGAGGGTCGTGGTGGGGTTTCCCCATGCCCATCCAGGGGAGAACGTCTCGGGTGCAGGGCAGACACATCCACAACAGGGCGCCAATACATTGCTGGGTACACACTCACTCACACAGTCACATACACACAGTATACAGGGCAATTTAGAGCATTCAATTTACCTTCATGTTTTTTTGGAATGTGGGAGGAAACCGGAAAACCCGGAGGAAACCCACGCAGACACGGGGAGAACAAGCAAACTCCACCCAGATAGGGATTCGAACCGGGAATCTCCAGCGCTGAGAGGCGAATGTGCTAAACACTAATCCACCGTGTCCCCCGAGTAAATCTAACATAGCTAAACTCAGTTGCATTAAGAGTGCAGAAATCACCCCAGAAGCTCCTGAGGGTTAAAGACTCCATTAAGAAAGGAATATATATAAAGAGATTTGGGGCAATTGTGTCCTAATGTGCGTGATTTCAGACTGGCATGCACACGCACCTCTCCCTGAACTGGTTTCCGTGGACTGAGAGACTCGCTTCATCCTCTTCTTTCCCCTCCGAGCCTCAAAAATGCCATTTATCTTCAGCACCATCTGTCAGAAAGGAAATCAGCCACTTCTTATCAGGTTGATCTTTCGCTCTTATTTGTTTAAAGACATCAACGAATGAACTCTAAAGATCATGACCACCTTCCTTCTTGAACTTTTTTTCACATTCTTCTGAGTAAATACAGTTACCGTCAGAGGTTCTCTATGTGGAGACTAAGACTGAGGTTTAAGGAATAATAATAATGGAGCAGCAAAGAGTTATACATGCTCACTGACTGCTTTAGAAGATATACCATCTTGTTTTTGGGTGCTTACAAGCACTATGCACAATTCAGCTTCTGCTAAATCTACCTTAGGGATTTTCCTCCGTCTCCGGTTGTAGGGGTCTCCTGAGAGAGAGGGCGTATCATCGGGGCTGCTGGGGGTTGAAGGTGGACTTATCCTGGATGGCGAGGCAATCCCTCCATCTTTGTTTGTCTTTCGCAGATCCAGAAGTTTGAAGCTGCGCCGCTCGGAATTCTGCCTGAAGAAGCCGTGTTTGGACGAGAGCTATGGGTAAAGAGAACAAAGAGTTTTATGGATTACACTGTATGGCCTGAAGTTTATAGAACTCAGATTGGATTTGAACCACTTTCAAATAATAAAAACTAGAATTAAGACATCAAACATCTTCCCCATTCAGCCTGTAATCAACAAGTCGCTGGACAGTCGCAGGCTTGTGGTTTTGGAACCAGCCTGGCGACCTGAGGGTCCCTGGTTTGATTTCTGGTCCCATCAAGTGCTAAGTGCCCATGCCCATGGGCAAGGCACATAAACCCCCTGCCCACCGCTCTGGACACGTGCTCACTTCACTCAGTGTATGTGTGTCACTCCACGGGGGGTTAAATGTGGAGGACAAATTCCTCTGCGTGGAAGAACTTTTTCACTTTGCACTAAAATCCAGATGATGCCATAGGGTATTTCTGGCCAGGACCCCAGGCCCAAATTGGCAGGGCTTTTAAAGTGGAAGGGATGAGTGGCACTATCAGTCACAGTTTTTATTTGCTTACATATATAAATAAGGCTGGTGCCCAAATGACCGCACGAAGGCCTGAACACATACTTTCTACATCTGCAGGTAAGTAGTACGTCTCACCTACACTTTACGTGATGTATGTTTTGTAACCCGGGCGGCACGGTGGCTTAGGGGTTAGCATGTTCGACTCTCAGCGCTGGGGATTCCCGGTTCGGATCCCGATCTGGGTGGAGTTTCCATGTCCTCCCTGTGTCCGTGTGGGTTTTATCCGGGTTCTCCGGTTTCCAACAGTTTGAAAACATGGCTTCCAGGTAAATTGAATGCTCTAAATTACCCCACATGTAACGGTTGCGCGTCGGAAGCCAAACGGGTGCTCGCTGAGCAGAAATTAACCAGGTTGCCAGGTAAGGAGGAAAGGCGTTTTATTACGTGCAGCCTACAAACAGCAACCGGGAACCGACACGCAAAACACAACCACATAAACATCAAAAACCAAGGACAGGGATGAACGGAAACCGAGGGAATATATAACACAAAAGTCCCTGTCACATGAAAAGAGGGAACGAATAACAAAAGGGAACCGTTAATTAACTAAAAGAGGAACAGAATACAAATTAATGAACTGAAAAGGACAACACAAAAATGGAAGGAGCGCCGAGCGCTTTTTACACATATAGTGTGTGTTTGTGTGGATCTGCCCAGCACCCAAGATGTTCTCCCCTGGATGGGAATGGGAAACCCCACCGTGACCCTAGTAGAGAAATAAGCGGAAGATAATGGATGGATGTTTTGTAACGCAAGGTTGTACTTTGTGCAGACAAACATCCATGTGTTACAAGACACAAACTGCGCCTGAACTGCATGTCTGACGGTAAAGAAAGATCATCTAAAGACCATATTTATAACCTATAGCTGTAAACATTAATTCATGCATAAAAAAGCCCAATCAGATCTTCATCCCTCCCAGTTGGATCACAGGCACATGAACGAAAATAGCAGATGGCTGGAAAAAGGAAAGTGGGCAAATCTAAGGCACATACCTTAGTCGGCGTGTCGGGAGTCGGTGAGGAAGGCGACATCGGCCGGAGACATTTGTTCCCAACACAGTGACTTTCCAATTCTATGTCTTCATAGGGATTTTCTTTGGATGGAGGATCTGCATAAAGGGGCATTTTAGTTTAGAAATACGGCACGGTGGCATTATGATTAGTATGTTCGTCTCTCGGCACAGAGGATCCAGGTTCGAATCCCACTTGGGTGGAGTTTCCATGTTCTCCCCGTGTCCGCGTGGGTTTCCTCCGGGTTCTCCGGTTTCCTCCCATAGTCCAAAAACATGGATTCAAGGTAAATTGGCGGCCCCAAATTGCCCCGTGTAAGGGCGTGTGTGATAAGTTATCTAATCGTCTACAAAGACCATGTGTGTGTGTGTGTGTGTGCCCAGAGATGGACTGGTGCCCTGTCCTGGGTGTATATGCCCAGCAACTGAAACGTTCGCCCCTGGATGGGCATGGGGATTCCCAGTTCGAATCCCAATCTGGGTGGAGTTTCCATGTCCTCCCCGTGTCTGTGTGGGTTTCCTCAGGGTTCTCCGGTTTCC
>JAOUQT010006035.1:0-12405 GCA_025769995.1 Xyliphius kryptos | reverse complement strand
CTGGATGGGCATGGGGAACCCCCCTGCGACCCTCATAAAGGAATAAGCGGAAGATAATGAATGCATGGAGCCCAGATCGAGATTCAAACCAGTGAACCCCCAGCGCTGAGAGGCGAACGTGCTAACCACGAAGCCCCCACTTACAACAGAATGAATGAAGCCATTCATCTTTCTGAAGGATCCATGTTTATGGACCGTGGGATGAAACCGTAGAAAACCCACGTGGACACGAGATGAACGTGGAAATGGAAACTCCACCCATTTTGGGGTTTGAACCCGTATCCCCAGCGCCGAGAGCTACCATCATGTCACTGTTTCTGATCATGAGTTGCCCGGTCAGCATTCATCTCTTCCTTAGAACAGATCCAGAAGGCCACAGTGTGCAGACTGATGTGAGTTCTTTATAGTGAAGTGGAGGTTCTGTAATTCAGAGACATAAAGCAGCGATGCCAACCTGTAGTCTTTGAATGACATTAAATACAGCAGGTGCAAATGAGTGTGTGAACAGCCGGCATCACAGCAGAAAGAAAGCAAGCAGAAGGAGCTTCCTGGCTCTCTCTCTCGCTCTTCTGTAACGCCACCAGTTCTACCCCAAATACGACTCATTAGAGAGATAGAACCCCTCACTCATTCAGACAATACAGCCAATCAGATCCATAATACGGCAAATTGCATATAGCACACAACTTGACAACATGCCCATATTTAGTGATGACTTCTTCGTACCAAACGACAAAAACGCCGCTGAAGTGTGAAAAGCAAAGCGAGAGGAGCTCGACAGCTGCACCTCAGAGGCGTCAGGGACACGGTAGACGTGGAACTCACTGATCTCAAACATTACACTAATGAGTGGAACTGGTTACGTTATACCAAAACCCTGATCACAGATCAAATAAGGACGACATGGTTCTAAGGGCGACGCGGTGGTGCAGTGGTTAGCACGTCCGACTCTTAGCGCCGAGGATTCGATACCCTTCGGTTTCCTCCCACAGTCCAAAAACATGGAGGAATTGGCTGCATTAAATTGCCTCCCTCCCCCCGCGAGACCCTAGTGGAGGATTAAGCAGAAGATAATGAGATGAGACAAGGATCCCGATTTGATGGTTGGTGTCAGAACACATGGTTGATACGGCATCCCTGGCACATTTGGTCATTTAGCGGACGCTTTTATCCGAAGCGACTTACAAGTATCCCTCTTAATATTTGGGGTCAGAACACAGGGGTACATACAGAATTCCTGGAGCAATGAGGGTTAAGGATCTTGCTCAAAGACCCACATTGGTAACTTCAGTGGTCCTGGGATTTGAACCCCCAACCTTTGGATTGGTAGTCCAACACCCAAACCACTGAGCTACCACACCCACGTTTCAGATTCCGCCGCCCCTCCCGTGTGGCCGCCGCAATGTCATTTAGTAGGTGCCACCTTCCACGACTGTCACGTGCTGGTGTGAGTGGGCGGAGCCTGTGCCCTGAAATCAGCAGCCTCGCAAGTAAACGTCAAACCAATACTTGAATACTTCCAGCTGCAATACTTCAGGTCACCAGTTGAGGTCACTGTTGCAGGATAGAGAGAGATCCACTTGCTGCACCGATGAGATGATTCCCGTCCCTGACTCACAGGTGCTCTGTGTATAGAGCGCTGAGTCACCCGATGGCATACAGACCACACGTTCTTCTCGTCTGACAGGAAGTGCAGACGGGCTGAACGGAGACGAACCCTCTCAGCGTCACTGCTGGACCGCATTCCTGTCCTTCTGCCCAGCTCCTATTCTTGTCTCCGCTCCAAATCCATTTCCAGGCAGAACTTCCGGTTCAGATACCAGAGCGGCTCCTGTTTCCGATGCCCGCGGAAGCTGTTTGCTGGCCGAGAGGTGTGGACCGCGGCACTTGGGTCTCGGCATTGAGGTGTGGACCGCGGTATTTGGGTCTTGGCAGCGTGGTGTGGATTGTGGCACTGAGGTCTGGGCTGCACCACGGAGGTCTCTATAGAGGGGAGAACATGCACAGGGACAGTTCAGAATACCTTCCTTAACACGTCTTTCCATCATGTTTCCATCATAAATGGACGTGGACCTCTGAGGGTGACTGCTGCTGTAGAGTGCCACCTCCGAGCTTCAGCCATCAGAACTCTGCACGCAGGTCGTCATTGACGGAGACTAATCGATGCGCGCGAGTCCGCCGCCGCTCAGCCACTCAATGGAGCCATTTGCTCTCGCTGATCAATTCCTCCGTCCGCCATTCACCCAGCGAGCGATCGATTCGGTTCTCTGATGAGCCAACATTCCACGTCCCTTATAGGAAACACAACCTCGTTTGTCCATGTGTCTCATTTTTCAGATGCAAGTAGACTTGGGTATTTGCTGGCCCCTCCTGCGTGGGTTTTGCATTTGAACATATGCTAATGTATGTCTGCAACCACGCTTGGCTGGATCCCGGCCGAGAGAACCTTGTAAGGCCTGAGGCTCAGTGGGAAAGCGACCAGTCAGCGTTAACAGCATGTTGTGTTCAGGCTCCTCAGCAGATGAACTGAGTCAGTCGCGTCAGCGTCCGTTCCGTCAGCTCGCATTCGCCGTTCTGCTGCGGCTCCGCGGAGGACGGGCTGTTCTTTACTCTCTGAACTCCCCGAGCAGCGCGGCCTGCTGCCCTCACCGCCGGGGTACATCGCTGGAGTCCAGACACACTCCATCAGTAATCTACAGCGCAGGCACCAGCCACAGCGGGCTCACCGAGAGGAGAGGGGGTATACGATGTAGGAGAACATTTAAAGTAACGGTACTGAATCAGCGGGTGGTTAAAGGTGTTTACCATAAACTAGTTAATTTTATTGTGTCCCACACACGCCACAGGGTCGCCGGGTTGAACGTACGTACGTGTGTTTGTGTGTTTGTGTGTGTGTGTGTGTTTGTGTGTGCGACCTAGAACACCTGTGGATTTAGGTCACTAATGAATCTAGGCCGCCGGAACCCGTCCACTTTTGTCCGGTTCGTTAGGTTCATGTTTAGGGGCGGGACTCTTTTTGAATGTTTAAACGCTGTATGGACTGTTCGTGATGCCACATTCTCCACGTTCTCCAAGATAGGAACCATGAGGAGCGTACATTTAGCGTGATCGGTCCTGACGTCCATATGACGTTCTGGACGTACCTCCTATACCCTCCAAGACGTATTAGAGGAGCTAGTTCTTAGACCCATTGGAGAACATGCCACTTTTCAAGTTTTAATGTTCTCTACGTTCTGTATTCAAGATGGGAACCATGAAGGACTTATATAATATATGTGGGCGTAGCGGTTAGCACGTCCGTGTCTGGGTCCAGGTTAGACTTACGAACTGGGTGGAGGTTCCATGTTCTCCCCATGGCCATGTCGGGTTTCCTCCCACAGTCCAAAAACACGGATACAAGGTGAACTGGTGGGCTAAATTGCCCCCATCTTGGGTATGTGTGCCCAGTGATGGATTGGCGCCCTGTCTTGGGAGAATATTTAATATGGAATAACTATGTACATGCCATAATAAGTGTCTGCTCGTCACCCGGAACGTTCCGTCCTGGATGGGCATGGAGAACAAAGTTAGTGATGTCATATGGATGTAAGGTGGAGCTATGAGGTCGTATCAAGCAGTATTAGAACCCGTGTTATTCAAATTCCAATCGCTCGTCCTACCGAGTTCCCACAGCCGGGGGTCCCAAGGAGTCTGGTTGATGTGATTGGTCCATCCGTATCGGACACCCGTCTTGGTGAGGTAACGGGCCGGTTGGCTGCGGCACATGAGGTTGCGTTATTGTGTTTGTGTGCTGGGGCAAAGGGAAGCCGGCCAGACAGAACAAACAACAGTGGGGCAAGTGGAGCCGTGTGTGAGCGTGAGGTGAAAAGTCCTCTAAGGTCATTACTGGAACGTTCTGGATGAGGAGATCTGCAGAACGGGGGGTGGGCGGTGTTCTATGGCCATCCTGGGGGAAACTTTTCATCACTCGCTCACTATACAGGCTGAATTTAGGGCAGCCAATTCACCTTGAATCCATGATTTTTGAAACCGGAGAACTCTGAGGAACGCAACGACATGGAAACTCCACCCAGATTGAGATTCGATCCCGGGAACCCCATCGCCGAGAGGCGGACGCACTGACCTCCTCGCCTCATGGGGGTTCCGTTCCAAATTGAAATCACTTCAGGGGTAAATCTGAGATGCCAACTCGCCCCCGGTATCTCTGGTATCTCGCTCTCCCGTGATCTTTGTTCCCCGCTCTGTAATAGCGAGCCGAAAGGCTTCCGCGCCCGTACCTACCTTCAGCTCGGAAACCGCCCTGTCAGCAGGATACAGTGGGAAATGTTCCGTTTTCTTTCCCCGCCGTTTATAACGGGGTTTGTTTTCTGATCTGCAGCTCAGGTTTGGCTCGGCGCGCCGCGACCTGGTGGGGCCGCGGCGTCTAACCACGAGTCATTAGTAGTGGAGACAGACATCTCTGCGCTGACCTATACACACCGCGCGCACAACCACAGAAGATGAATTCTCAAGAGCCGGGAAGTCTGGGAACGGGCAGCCTGCAGCGCGCTCACATGTTCTCGCGCACGTACGCACACCCACGCGCACACTTCATCCTCACAGTACGCTCTCTGTGATCGGCTCCAAGGCCACGTTTGATGATCTCTGAAACCGCTGTGCTTTTGATGTGAGGCGGCGGTCTGATTGATCACGCCTCGTCCGTTATGAACAGATGACCTCCGATCGACGGAACGCGCGCGTCAAGGTCCGAAGCTCTGAGCGGCGCCGTGCGTTCGTCCGCGTGTCCTCTAGGTGGCGATAAAGACGCATTGGGCAAGGAAAGTTTTCATTATTTTTCATGTAATCCTCTGTGGGGGAGGGGGGGGGTCCATATCCCCATTCAGGGGAGAACATTTTTGGGGTCCCAGGACAGGACACCAATCCATCGCTGGTCTCACACACACTATATATATATATGTACATAGGGGCAATTTAAAGCAGGTTCACCATGAATCCATGTGCAGAAAAACAGAATCTGGATGAAACCCAGGTGGACGCGGGGAGAACATGGTAACTCCTCCCAGACTGCGAGCTGACCACCACACCACCGTCTCACCATACATCAACATTTGTCCAGGAAAGTCAGTTTGTCCACTCAGGCTTAATGAGTTGTACAGGTTCCTCCTTGGCACTCCTTTATGTAGTAGGCGATTTGGGACGCAGCCTCGCTGATGGATGAATTGAAGACAGCGATTTCGTCTCGACGTAAACAAAACCTGAACCGTACAAACAAACTCGTTGATCGAGAATGTGTGTTTATGCTTTTATTCTGGTGGTAATGTGTGTCTCTCTCTCTCTCTCTCTCTCTCTCTCTCTCTCTCTCTCTCTCTCTCTCTCTGTGAGGTCAGGTGGATTCTGGAGCGTGATCACTTTGGGAGCTGCTGGAAGTAAAGCAGGTGTGGACCAAGAACCGAACCCCCTCCCGCTGTCCAATCAGAGCCTGCTGTTGCTGCTCGTCCTGGCCAATCTGACGGATGGTCCCGATTGGCCGAACCCCTACCGACAAGCCGTCACCTGCTTCCGAAATACACAAGGTACCGTGTTGGTTCTGAACCGTTGTGGAGCTGTTCCTTTAAATACTTTTTTTTCTCGTTATCTTCCCCTTGACCCGCTATTAGAGGCGTGGCAGAGCGGGTTCACCGTGTCCATCCAGAAGGGAACATTTTGGGTGCTGGGCAGATAGACGCACACTTTATAGGGGCAATTTAATTTTGATGGGGGCTTCACCTTGAATCCATGGTTTTGCACCTTGTAAAGAAACCGGGGGAGAACATGGCAACCTCACCTGGAACCCAGGGTTCCGTTCCTGGTTGGGCCTAACGGAGGTCACATTCCAAAAGCGTGACTGTAGAGAATTCGGAGTCGCCCCGTGATCGTATGTTGTAACGGTTGTCGATGGTAACTTGATGCAGCCTGGCTCTCGCTGGTGCTGGAACTCGTGAGCCGTTTGCCCAAACCCTCGTACTCACCTCCCCCCCCCCCCTCGTTCTTCTGTCACGCAGATACGTCGTCGGTTTCGCCGCCGCAGCCTCACGCGTTCCAGATCAACTTTAACAGTCTGTACACGGCGCTGTGCGAGCAGCAGAGGTCAGATCAGGTCACCCTGTTGCTCTACACGTTACTGCACCAGAACTCCAACATGAAGACCTACACGCTCTCACGGACCGACATGGAGAACCTGGTGAGCACACATCCACCTGCACAGTGTGCCGTTGTGTAGTTTGTGTGGTTGTGGTATTGTAGTGTTGTGTAGTTTATGTTGGTGGTATATCTGTATGTTGTTAAGGCTGTGTAGGCATGTTGGTTGTGTGGTTGTGTATGCTTATGTTGTTTAGATTGGGTAATTGTGTATGCCTTTTGGATGTATAGTTGTGTAGTAGTATAGTTTAGTACGTTTAGGTTGTGTATGTTTTGGTGGTGTAGTAATATAGTTGTTTGGTTGTGTATGCTTATGTTGTTTAGGTTGGGTAATTGTGTATGTCTTTTGGTTGTGTGATTGTATAGTTGTGTATGCTTATGTTTAGATTGTGTAATCTGGTTGGTTGTGTGATTGTATAGTTTAGTATGTTTAGGTTGTGTAGTAGTATAGTTGTGTATGTTTAGGTAACGTAGACGTGTTGGTTGTGTAAGTGTGTTGGTTGTATAGTTGTGTAGTGGTATAAATCGGAGCTCTCATTCCAACGCCGATTCTTTGAGCCAACGATTTGATTCTTTTTTTTTATTTCTGAATTTCCCTGATACTCAATATATTTTACATGAAATCTGTGGAAATATGAGGGAAGTTGGAAGACCAAGGTAGCACCACCGCAGGTCTGGAGGAGGTATTACGTGTGTGTCGCAGCGGAAGTAAAAAAAAAAAAATCAAATAAATTGATGAAAAATACATGAACCGATGCTCAGATTAAAGACGGATCGATACATCAAATGACTGGCCAATTAATCGATTCCAGTCTGTTAGTATTTACACCCCTAGTGTTGTTTTGGTTGTATAGGTGTGTTGGTTGTATGAGTTGTGTAGTGGTGTACATCCTGTAGGTTGTGCCGTTGATATTGATTCTCTCTCTCTCTCTCTCTCTCTCTCTCTCTCGGTGGTCAGGTGATGCCCATTTTGGAGATCCTTTATCACGTGGAGGAACGGAACTCTCATCATGTTTACATGGCGCTCATCATCCTCCTCATCCTCACAGAGGACGACACGTTCAACCGCTCCATACACGAAGTGGTGTGTACACACACACACACACACACACACACCAGCCGATCAGGTGTCAACATTCCTGCCACTGTGTGTGTGTGTGTGTGTGTCCTTGTTGTTATTCTCTGTACTTGTACCTGGTGTTTGTAGTGAAGCAGTTCTGGGTTAAATGAGGTTGATTACACACACAACCCAGTTACAGGATGGACTGAACGTGTGTGTGTGTGTGTGTGTGTGTGTGTGTGTGTGTGTTACCTCCTGTAACCCTGCCTCTCTCCTGTTTTCCTCGTGCTACACCTGCCTTCGTTTCATCTCTGCGGTGTTTTGTTTGCTTCATGAATTTTCATCAGACAGAACGAATCGGGATAAACAACCGATCTGTTAACCGTCCAATCAGAACCCAGCGTTCTGCGAGCTCCTCACAGTCACATGAACCAGCGCTGAGGTCCAATCAATTACCAATGAAGTATGTTCTTCAGGTGTGTGTGGGGGGGAAAAGGTGGGGGGATGTTTTGGGACAGTGTGTCAGTTTTTTGCCAACTGGTGCAATTTAGAGCAGCCAATTCACCTTGAACCCATGGTTTTTGGACCGATGTCTTCAGGTCTGCACCTCCGCCCTCCGTTACCGTACACTCAGTGTGTGGAGCTCACAGTCTGTCTGTCTGTCTCTCCGTCTGTCTGTCTTTCTCTCAATGGATGTTAGAAGGTCTCTTCTTTGATACCCTTTGAAACTTTGCCTTAGTTAAAATAAAGCGTTGTTAAAAGTCAAAAAAAGTCTGTCTGTCTCTCTCTGTCTGTCTCTCTCTCTCTCTCACTGTCTGTTTCTCAGTCTGTCTCTCTCTAATTTACTCTTGGGTAAAATAAAGCATTGTTGAAAGTTAAAAAAAAAAATCTTGCTGTTTGTTTCACTCTCTCTCGCTCACTTACCATTTGTCTGTCTCTCTCACACACGTTCTGTCTCACCATTTCTCTGTATCTTGTCAAAAGTCATCTGTTTCCATCTCTCCACCTGTCTGTCTCTCGCTCTCCAACTCGCTGTGTTTATTTCTGTCTGTCTCTCACCATCTGGCGATCTCGATTTGTCTTTTTCTCATAGTCTGTCTTTCTCAGCAGACAGACAGATGGTGTCCCGGCATTCAGACCTGAGCGTACGGATTGTTCTAACGGAATGTTCCGTCTGTCTGTCTTTCAGATCCTGAAGAACATCAGTTGGTACACAGAACGCGTTCTAACCGAAATTTCTCTGGGTTCTCTTTTGATCCTGGTGGTGATCCGTACCATCCAGTTCAACATGACCCGAACCCGAGTAAGACACGTTCTGACATTTTACCCCCCCCCCCCCTCTTCCTTTACATTCCCCTTATATTGTGTTCTCCTCCGTTCAGGATAAATACCTGCACACCAACTGTCTGGCGGCTCTGGCTAACATGTCCGCTCAGTTCCGCTGTCTCCACCAGTATGCGGCGCAGCGCATCATCAGGTAGGTGCGAGCGCGAGTCCCCACCACGGTGTTTTGCGTGTGTCGAGCGGGCCGCGAGCCAGCGTCACAGATGGTCTCCTCCGCGTCGGTCCAGAAATGAGAGCTTGTTGACGAGAGGAGGACGAGTCTTTACATAAACACGGTGCACGCGATCGCTGCGAGGGAACATCCCCGGCGTGTTGTTCGGGCGGGCGCGTACGCGCGCGGATAGCGTTTCAGTTTCTGACTGCGAATAATGACTCGGAATGATGTTTGTGACTTTTCGCTCATCTGAAATGCATGAGGCGTTTATAACAGATCAGCGGCGGAGCGCGACGCGCTCTTACATTGGGAGAACGAGGCGTGTGTGGTGGTACCTCAGAGCGGAGGTTCAGGTCCCACATGGAACCTTAACTTTTGTCGATGGAGATAATTAAATCATTAATAAACGACCCGTCTGGCACCAACAGTCATGTCACAGTCAACGTATCCTTTCGAAAGAGACCTTGTGAGGACCGAGGCTTGTTGGGGGTCTCATACGGCTTTAGGTAAGACTACGTGATTAGGGCATAGTACCTGTTCATGGGTTCTCCCTGGTCCAATAGTAAGCTGAAATGCCAGCCCGGATGGGCAGAGCGCATGCGGCACCACGCGCACAACCGGTCAGCAACTTCACACAGAGGCACGTTCCATTCTTTATGCGGTGATCCGGTCGCTGACTGTAACCTTCCGCTCCTAAAGAGAACCAGGTGCTTTGGGCTGCGGAAACTTAAGTAGCTTTTTTACTCGTTAGAGGAAACTGCGGCGGCGTTTTCGTGCCCCAATTAAGGAAACGCAATCATTGGCTGACGCTCGTTAACAAATGGAAACGTTTTGTTTTTCCGAGCACTCGTTCCATTTTTTTCCGTTGCTTTAGACGCGGGGTCTGTTCTTTCTTTCCGACCCCGGTGTTTAGTTTGGCAGGAGGCTGTTTGTGGCTCCAGCGTGAGACCGGTTCCGTTTTCTCCGCACGGTTTGTGACGACTCGTGCTTTCCGAGTGAGGCATTCTTCCCAGAGCGCGACAAAAGAGGAACGCCCGGCGGCGATGTTCTGCTTCAGAGGCGAGAGCGCGCTGCTGCGGTGAAACACACGGACACACACACAAATGTGCTGCGGTTCCTTTAGAGGGGAACCGAACTGGCACGGTGGCACCGTTACAGATGTACATGGCCGCGTTCCGCCAGGTCTTTAACGCCAAACTTCCCCTCCCCCCTCCTCTCAGATAAAGCGATCAGCGGTGGGGGGTTTGTTATGGTGGTTGAGGACCGAGGACCGAAACCCGGCCCTGATTCAGAGGCAGGATGGGCTCCCCATTGGAAAAAGGGGCGGAGCAACGACGGATGTTGGCAGTGTTTTTAGAGGAACAGGGTGGCGCCATTTTCCATCTATAAGGGTGAATATATAAACCCCCTGTCCGTGGTCCTGTAAGTGTAGGGACTTGAATGATACCCTTGTACCCATAAGATGAAAGAGTACGAAATTTGAAATAGTGTACTGAATGCACATGTATTCTTTGGGGTACCGACTATGACATCATCGTGTGTGTTGCTGTTCCCTTTGAAGTTATAACCTTAAAACTAAAGACCGTTCCTGCCGGGTTCCACAATTTTCTGCGGGAACTTTTGGGCGTGAGGTCCAACACAAAGCGCCTGATTGGCACGCCACGGTCAAGTTCTCTAGCACCTTGGGGAACCATCATTCTGGAACCTAAAAGAACCTGTTCCCACCATATAGCAGTAGCAACCGGTAGCAGACTCGGGTCTTTACGGTTCCCGTTGGGGGTCTTAAAACGTATCCCATGAAAACGGGGGTATAATGTGGCCTCTCTGTTGATTTTGTCGCAGAACCTTCGTCTGCACATCGAGTTGTGTCAATTATTCGGGGTTTTGCTCTTTGATGGCTGCCGTCTACTGAATTCCAGATGGCTGCTCCACTCCTGCGGTCGAGTCTTTAAGTGGTTTAATGACTCCAGTCTGCCCAGAGGAGTCTTCTTCTTCCTCTGTGTACAGGAAGTTTGAGGGAACATGAGGCCAAGTCTGCATTAGTCATGAGGGATGAGCCAGAATTGGACCACACACTCTGCAAAAGCGCTCTCTCTCTCTCTCCCTGGTTCTCCTGGACTTTTTAACATTCCGCATGTGGGATTCAAAGTACTGAGCAGGAGATAAATAATGCCGACTCAGTTTTGGGAATCCGTTACTGGTGAGAGAACGCCATACCCAACGGTGTTCTGCGCTCTGTGTGTTGCATTTCTTATTTTCCCAGAACGAGTGAGTCGTGCGTGACGCGTTCGACCCAGTTCCACTTTCCAGTCTTTGTCAGAAGATCCATGTACCAGTTCCTCTCATCTCATCTCCCGCCTAATCCCATATTCCATACAAGGATTGTGGGACGGGGGGTTTTCCATGCCCATCCAGTAGGAGAATGTTTTGGGTGCTGGGCAGATAAACCCAGGAGGGGGTGCTGATTGATCGCTGGAAGCACAGTGTATGGGGCAATTTGGAATTCACCTGGATTTCCTGGTTTTGGACTTTGAGAGGAACTCCACCCAGATCGGGATTCCAACCTGGATCCCCAGCGCCGAGAGGTGGCAGTGCTAAATACAGAGCCACTGTGCTGCCGCGATGTCCATCGTCTGGTTTGATGGACATTTCCCTTGAAAAAGAAACATCTCCTTTATGTGATCCTGCCACCACCATGCTTGATTGTCAGAATTTATTTCTCCCCGTGTTCTCTCGTGTTCTTACACTTCGAGCTCCCGAAGCAAAATTGCAAAACACCTAGCCGGGCATTTTGTACCGTTCTATTCGATCAACAGTTTGGGGATGATGGTATGGCGGTGTTCCGGTGCACAACGCAAGGTCTATAAATGCAGGTCAGGTAAAGGAACCTGACTCCGCCCACACCATCCCTCGGTCTTCTCATGCTCCTCCTCCACAGCTAAGTTCTGGAATCTCCTGATGGGATGTCCTACATGAGTACTCCCATTGGTCCGCGGTGCTTATGTATATATTGATATGTTTATGTATTCGGGTGTAGGGGCGAGTGTGCAGGTTTCTGCGACACCCCTCGCTAATGATTTACCCCCCCCCCCCCCCCCCCAAGACTTGCATGTTAAAAGAAAAGGCTTTCTCTCAACTTTCTGGTCCCTATTGATTTTTGGACGCGGCGCTCGATCCCGCCCCCCGTCACGCTAATCGACAAGGGCGATGTTTCGGCGGTGGATCATTTCAAAGTGCTTTGATCTCCGCTGCTCGATTGCTTTTTGATGACTGTGACAGAAGGCAGTCGTGGTTACGACCTCAGGACGGCGGCCTCCACTCTGTAATAGACTCATGTATCAGACGTTATGGGATGTTCGCCCTTCTGTGCGACGGAAACCTCCCCCTTGTTGTTTTTTCGTGCGAGGAGACGGAGTGCCAATACTTCATCCGCACGGCGTACCAAGGGAACCGCCGGTTTTCCGAGCCGCGTCTGCCTCCTCCATGCGCTCTGCTTTCGCAATGTGCGAGCACGAAAGCGCCGCAGGAGCCCAGGTGAGAGACGCAGGCAGTTATTTTTACCATCCGACCCCCCACCGGGGGGAGAAAACGCACCATTCTGTCTACCACGTTCCCCCTCGCGATCGCACCACGCCGCCGCCGGAACACTTCCGCAAGGTTGGGAGAGAGA